>JADLZL010002738.1:0-121284 GCA_015844335.1 Chrysopogon serrulatus | reverse complement strand
TGCGCGACTCCTCCCGCGGGGATTTGGCCCCATCCCCGCCAACGCCACCGGGCCTTCCCTCTCCAAGGTCCAAGTCGAGGCCATCGCACTCGCCCGGTCGCTGGTACGTGCGCTCGCCCTGCGCTCGAGGTCTGGGTGGCATGTCAAGGATGTCCATCTCGATAGTCGCTAGGGATCTAGGGTTCTGCGATCCTTTTTCCATTGATTGATAGCTTGAGATGAGATATGTGCGTGCCCTTGCTGGGTCTTAGTTGTTATTTTTACCTTCGTTATAAAGCCTTAGAGGGAAATACAGGAATACCACCTCATCGCACCAAACATGATAAACATTGTATTACTTAGATTGCTTGAGTGCTAACTTCAGCATTTCACAACGTTCCTTGTAGAAAGGGTCTGAGGAGCTGGTTAAGCAGGCTAAGATGGTGTTGAAGGAGCACGGGGACATCCAGGCTCTCTACAATGATGATGGAGTGAAAGCCAGGCCCCTCGCAAATGGCAGCAAAGATCAACAGGGAAGAAGGCCAGCACTGGACCGCAAAAGGGCTCGGTTTACTATGAAGGACACTGGGAGGCAAGCTGTTTGCTTGGCTGTTTCCTTCCTATAGAGCAAGAGGAGCAGCCTGAGCTGTAAATATTGTTAAACTGACTTGGCCTTGATGCTGTTTTCTTTGCAGCAAACCGGTGCCTGTTGTGGATAAATCGAAGTTATCCACTATTACGGATCCAACCGAATTCTTCATGACCTTGGATCGGCTTGAAGGTCACTCTTATCGTTTCCATTGGTTCATTGCTCAGCATTAAGCAATGCACTAATAACGATTCATCATTGCAGAAGCTGAGGAGGAGATCAAAAGGCTAAATGGAGAGGCAGAAAAACGCATATTGAATTTTGATCCTGTAGATGAACCCATTAGACAACCTGGTTTGCGTGGGTATGCTGCCTAACTCTTTCTATATTATGTGAGTGAATGATTAGGTGTTATTGCTTAGGAAGGACTATTCACAAGATAGTCTGAGAAAATAATAGGTCGCCTATATTCTCTGTTTGCTTGTGTTATGCAACATGTTTGTTTGGATGTATTTGCATCCATATTGTTTATTCCGTGTGTTATTGCTACTGGTTGAGGCAGACAAAGTGGAAACATTAGACTTGCTTTTTTTTGTACCTAAGATTCTCCCAGCCTACCTGCAATGTGCTCAAAAGCGTCCATGACGAAATATGACCGAATTCATGATTATTCCTGTTAATTGACAGGAGAAAATCAGTCCGCAGTTTCAAGATAATTGAGGTTGCGGATACTCAAGATCCCATTGCAGTAGCGGCTTCCCAAACAGAAACAATGACAGTGTCTCAGTTCTCACAGGATGTTATGCATGCTGCTGCTGACAAATATAAACGATCTGTTCCTTCCAGATCTGGTGAAGCTATTTCAGATGTTTCAGGGAAAGAAGGTTAAACAACATTTGTTTAAGTTAGTTTGCCATTATCTATACTTAAATTTTCTTAATCTAAATTCCATATTCACAGATTCATTAGCTCAGAAGGATGGCCGTGGACGATTTAACTTATTTGCTCACCTCACTCCAAGACTTGGATGAATCAGAAGAGGAAGAGTTTATTCGGAAGACCTTAGGGATTAAAGAAATAATGAAGGGAAGAGTTAGTCTCCGTAGCTCCATTCCTGGAGTTAGGTCCCTAAGAGGCAATATGGAACAAAAAGGTTCAATGAGGGTTCACCCTCCAGAAAGTCCTTTGCCTCAGAGTCGCCAAGATCGAATTTCAGAGTTGGAGAAAAATTTATTTCCTGGAGGTGCAGGAAACGCTAAATGCACAGATGACGAATCTGAAGGTTCACCAGATATTGTGATGGGTGAACCATCATTGATGCATGATTCTTCTGATGTTCAGATGACTGATGAGAACTTTACTGGAAGTGAAATTGACAGGGAGACCCAAAATCTGGGTGCCAGAGCAGTAGACCATGTTGTTGATCCTCAACCAAACTTGCCTGATCATGCATATGAAAGGCAACCCGAAGGTTCCTCACTTGGTTTTGTACAGAGACACAGAAGTTGCCAAAGAAAATGAGGCATGTAGCAGGAGCAATGTTTCTGTGGAGGTGTTTGTTATTAAACTCGTTTTTCACCTTTTACTTATTCATTACTGAACTTCTGATCCATTGACTATGGCATATATCTCGATTTACTTTGTGCTGCAGGAAGATGATGTGCCAATAGACTGTCCAACTATTGGCAGGTCTACTAATGAAACAGAAGTTTCTTATTCTCAGAATTTGGAGGGCAGCTTGACAGAAGAATTGGTCAGTAAATCAGGTAGACATCATGCTCCAGATGGTATTGATAGGACTTCACATACAGCTGAGGAGAGCATTCAACATCGAGTAAGTGCCTGTACAAATTATTATTATAAAATATAGATTACCGAGTGTATCCTGAGATTAGGTTCCTGTTTCATGGTACAGGAATTGGTCAAAGAGGGTGGTGTTCTACAAGGTAATTGTTTTCTATGAAAGTGTCAGCTAAACAAATTCCCCTAGGACTTAGGAAAAGACAACATATTTATTACACTTTTTGGGTCATCCGAACCACACAATCATTATTATAAAACTTTGCACTATTACTACCACCGTCCCAAAAAAGGATGCAATTCTATTCTATTATCTTAAGTTTGATTAAGTTTATACTCCCTCCATTCCAAATTATAAGTTGTTTTGGCTTTTTAGATACATAGATTTTGGCATTTTGCTATGCACTTAAATATTACTATGTCTAGATACATAGTAAATTTAATGTATCTAAAAAATCCAAAATGTCTTATAATTTGGAATGGAGGGAGTAGAAAATAGTATCAACTTGTATGACTCCAAATGGGTATATTTAGTACAATAAATATTAGTATCTTCTTTATATAGATTTGGTCAAACTTCAGATCATTTGACAACATTATTCTGAAATTTTGACTTAACATTGTTCTAGAATTGCATGCTTTTTGTGGAGGGAGTATTTTTAAAGTCTGGATTGGTTATTTTCTGAAGTTTAGAATAATTCCTTTTCTACTTTAACCTCTTCGCAACCAACTGTGTACAGTCCACACATGTACGTGTGAATGCTGTCACCCGCACAATAAAAGAACTCAATTACAGACCCTAAGAAGAAAATTCAACATTGTTCCCTGCTTAAAGAGACAGAACAGAAGCACATACTCCCACCGCTCCAAATATAGGTAGTTTTGGCTTTTCTACTAGGTACATAGTTTTGACTGTGCACCTAGATATGCACTATGTCAAGATACCAGTGTTTTAAAGGCGGCTAGGTGTCCAGACGAGTGCTGGGTACGCCTGGACGCCTAGGTGGCAAGGCGCCACTGTTTTTCAAGGCGAGCTGGGTCTGCCTGGACGCCTAGGCGACGCCTTTAAAACACTGTCAAATACATAGTGAAAAATATGTATCTAGAAAAGATAAAACGACCAATAATTTGGAATGGAGGGAGTATTAAGGAAATAAACTATTTAGCATTGGTTAAATTGTTAGAAAGCTATGTCATGAACATTATCACAATATTCAGCATGTGGTGGAATGTTATGTCTAATATGATGTTATAAATGATATACCACCTATGGTTCTGTGCTTTAAACTACTTGTCAGTTTAGGGCATGGATGCTGTCTTCCATACTTGTCGATTATTCCATATTTTCTTGAACATGCCAGAGGGGTGTGCATCATTATATTCAAGGAGAAGGGGTAAGAACCCCTAAAAACACCCACACCCACACATGCAAGAGACTCTTAGATTATATTCACGCCCTTGATTATAAAAGCAGCAAACTCAATCTATGCAACTAGCCTCAATCTGGTGGAAGGGAAAAGAGATATGGAATTCCTCGAGCCCTGAACATACTTCATAACTGCAATTCCTTACGAGTAAGCAGAAGCGCTTCTGCTAGGTTTGGAGAAGTACCATAAAAAAAATGCATCGACTAATATTCTTTTAAGTCAACCAAGCCCATAAGATGATGAGGGAACTAATACCTTTTTCAACCCGACCATCTGTTGCATCACTTAGGGTGCGTTAGGTAGGGATTCAGATTCTCATCGAAATGTTTCGGATCCGAATTCTCTGAAGAAACATTTTGGGTGATGAATCAGAATTACATCATGAAACCGTTTGGTTGTTAGGCTGGATTCTGATTCTCAAATAAATCTTTTTTCATAAAAAAATCATATATATAACCATATGCTATAAAAAATTCCAGATTTGTTGTGGGCAAACAACTTCAATGCAACCGATTTTAATTTGTTACACTAAAAAAGGATTTACAAAAAAAATCACTATTTGAAAGGGGAGAATAGAATCAGAATCATTAGAAACCAGCCTATCACCGTTTTGTGCTCATGTACTTGGCTCTGATTCTGTCACCAGAAAATCTGTTTGCACCTTTTCTAGTGTCTCTCTATTCCAAACAGCCCCTTAATCTTAAGAAGTATTTACCACCTGTGGTGAAAGATCCCGTACACTGTAGTAGTGAAAACCAGAATGACCTTGCAAAGGCACATGAGAACAGCAAATGCTTAATTATTTCTTCCTCCTGATCACAAAGAGGACATCTGAGTGTGACTGATCACAATTCTCAGAGGACATCTGATATCGTATGGTAAGGTAATCAGCAGTCTGTCATTATTATGCTTAACTAACCACATGAAGAAATGGCATTTGTCTGGTGCCCATGATTTCCAACTTTGTTCCCAAATCCTAAAGATGACAGATACCGGGAAGAGGCCTTCATAAGCAGGCCTAAAGATGACAGATCCCTGGAAGTGGCCTTTATAAGCAAATTTTGCTGAATATCTCCCAGAATTAGAGAATTTCCAAATACAAAAATCATCCACCACTGGCTGCAGCACTACGTAGACAAGGAGATCTCATAAATTAAGGTATTCGGCAACGACACTAGCATTTAGCTCCCTGAATGTCAGAGACCCATTTTTTTGTCTGTTAAAGCATCTAGAACTGCTCTCTTGTTGGCTCTATGTTTAAATGCAAGTCCAGAGACATGGGGTGCAAGGTCAGCTATTCTTCAGTCATGGATCCATCTATCTGTCCATAATTAGGTGTTTCTTCCATCCCCTACCTCAGGAACCACTATGGTGAAATCCTTTTTTTTTGGAAAGATCGATGAAGGTGAATGGGAAAGATTGTCTATGGTCGGTTGGGCTCTGTTTCCTGTAACTGTAGCAACCTCATTCGAAATGCTGAACCCATGTTTTGAAGATTTGAAATACCAAGCCACAAGACAATGCCTACTTTTCGTGTCCGTCCTTGAAAGAAAGCCCCTTTGTATCTTATCAATAATCTTAATGGTTCACCACGGAAGATCCATGTCTGAATATACTAACATAGGTTAGTACAGATTGAACCAGAACTCTCTAGACCGGCCTGAGACAAATTATTCACTTTCCAGCTAGAGAGTTGATCAGCTATTCAATCAATGATAGGAGAGGGACAATTCATACAAGGGAAATCAAACAGTTCACAAAGAAGCAACCCATGTTGTGATATCTGTCTTGTACTCCTGGTGCAATGAATAGGAAAACATTGCTCTTTTGCACATCCCTTTTTATATATAAATATATATATAAACAGCATTATTAGAACTGTAATTACATAGAAGTAGTTTTTTATGTATCTGTAATATTAATTTTCACTGACAAATCCAAGTATTTCAATTTATAGCAGTTTGTAGGAACAGAAAATCTTTGTTTGGTATTCTGGCAATGAATGCCAAATTTGTAGCATGTATTTGTTGAGGTTTGTAGCATATATATTTTTTTTCTCCACAGATAAGTCAAGCCAGTCGTTGGAGATGCCTCTGGAAGATATTGATCCACTGAATCAGCCTCAGATGCATGGTGGAAGCACTAAGGTAGATTCCTATATACCCTAGATGCTTTGTCTTTCAAGCACTGGTACTGTAAATAACCTAGTCAAGAGCTTTTATTTTTACACTGTTATATAGATAAAGTACCACTTCATCATGTATTGTGAGCATCCTTGATGGTGCAGGAGATTAAATTATCCTGAGTGGCAAGGAAATATTTGCTCTCACAGCCCAATAGCAAAGTTAGACAAGGAACCCAAACTAGTGTTCTGGGTTTTTGTCCTGTTAGCATGTTTAGGCATGAGTTGGTAAGGGAGAAATGCCAATATATTTATTAATAAATTGAAACCACTAAATTTGTTGAGCACTTTAGCAGCAATGCTCATTAATGAGGGATGGGTTAGCACGTTTGGTTCACTTAGTGGTACCTAAATATAGTGAATCACATCTCATCTGAACATTAGATTCCATCCTTTACATATTTCTATTCACGTGAGCATAGGTGAAGCAGAACCGTTAGAGATGTAGTTATTTTATCCTGTGTGCAAGTCTTCGTCGCACTTTTCGTTGTATAATACTTCCTCCATTTTCAAATGTGGGGCATATTAGGATTTTCCAAATTGTACCTCAATTGCTCAAAGTATATGTATGTTTAGATCACAGCAGATACATAAACATATATTGTTTTACATGCCTTTTAGTAAGACATTGGTTTGTGGTAATTGATAACATGTTGTAACAGAAATTAATTGTCAATACCTTGAAAGACTTCCCAAAATACTAAAACTCCTTATAAAAATAAATGGTAAGTTTCATGTTTGCCTAATCTCAGAAGACAAAAATTTCTCCTTGTCTTCTTTGGACTTCCAGAACTTGGCACCTGATCTGTCCAATGCACTGTCCCCCGACCAAACAGAAGAAGCAACAAGCAGCTCAAGCAGGGAAAAAAGAAGCAACAATCAAAGAAGGGCAAAAAAGTGGCTGGTATTACTTCTCACTCTACTCTATATTTATACTTTGTTACTCCCTTTGACTCCATGTATCGTCTTAGGATTCTACTGCATACTTTTTAACTTGGCTCATCAATATCAATATTGTATAGAAGTTACATAGATCGACAACTAATGGCTGATGCTACTAGATTCATCATGGAAAATCTTTCATAGTATATAGCTTTATTTATTTAAAATTATATAGTTATACAGAAATTGCAAGCCAAAGTGCTAAATGACTTGCATCTAGAACCAGAAGGGGTAGTTTCTAATGCATGTGCACCACAAGGATTCTGGTAATACCATCATTTAGTTATAATTTGGCTATTAGACTGTTCTTAGCTAGGCTGATACCTGCATGGCTGCATTAGAGATATTCGGGGGTCTTTAAATAAGCATAATCATGCCTTTGTCGTGCTTGATCATGTTCCATTTCTTCCATGTACCATTAGATTAAATACCCAACAACCTTGCCAGCAAGAATAGCAAAGATGGTTGGCTGTTTGCTTCTCGTACCTACTTTTGGGCTAGGGATTTCCTTGCTGTCAAGGAAGACACCACTCCTTTACTAGCGAGGTTTTCTTTGCCCATAGTTTTTTTTTTTTTTTTTTTTTTTTTTTTTTTTTAATTAATGGGAATTGCGTACAAGAGCTGAAAGTCATCATCACCTAGCCAATTATTGTTTTTTTCCCCTTTCTTGGTGACATACCTTTGTATTCAATTATTCTCTTATCTACTTAGCTTTTTTAAATTACTTGATAATGTATAATGGCTTAAATTTTTTGGCTGGAGTGCTGAAGTGTATTTTCTTTACAGATGAATCTTGCCCTGCACTGGAAATATCCCAAGCAAATTTTGATTCGGAAAATCAACCTCATAATAATGATGATGTGAACATTGAGGTAGACCTCTCTTTAGTTTCTGTACTGAAATTCTTGTCTTAAAATCTTATATAGAAGTAATATTCTGGCCAAAAAAAGCTAGGATTTTTTTTTTTATTTTTTTTCTGTTTACCATGATAGTCATGTGTTATTCAGGGCAACGAGGGATGAGTAGTCACAGTGAACTTTGTAGATGCAGCCAGACAATGACTTGTGTAGGGCCTATTTGAATTCAAGTTGCATGCACTGACAAGAGCTCAGGAGCCAGCAACAAACATAGATATTTCATGCACCTTTTAAGAATGTGTGTGTGTTTCTCTTAAGCTCGACATTCATATGCTTATTTGGATTTTCAGCAACAGACAGTTATGAGTAGCACGCTGTCACCAAATGACGCTAAGGGACAAAAAGTGCTCAAAGGAGAAACAAGACCAAAGATTTGAATCAAAGAAGAATCCTTGGAGGTCTTACTTCTGCACATTCTGTACTTTTTAAAGCACAGTTGTTTTTTGAAAGGATGCTGATGACCTACGTTTCTATTCTCATGGACTTTTATCCTTAGATGCCGCAAAGTCTGGAGTGAGAAGAAGCACAAGAACACGCTCAAGGCCTTTAGAGCATTGGCTTGGTGAAAGACTCCTATATGGGCCTATAGATGACAGTAAGTACACTGATCTAGCGCATGTCAGCAATACAGACTTTTTTTTATGACCAAGACTTGAATCAGAATTTAATGTCAAATATATTATAGAAAATTCATCATATCAACTTGAAAATGCCATCTGATTGTCATTTTAGTACAGCTAGTTGCTTTGTGCATCTAGACTTTTTGATAATAAATTGAACCTGCTCTGTACTGGTAGTAAAAAAAAACAGTGGTGGAAACAAACAATAACTTGGGAACTGTGTTAACACCCTATAGTTAATACTGATATAATCACATAACACTATTCAAAGTTCTGTTATGCGTTTCACAGATTTACTTACCTACCTAGTTGGCTGATGCAAGATCCCTATGTTTACATTCCTAATCAACTACTTGTATCTTTTCCAGCTTTGCCTGCAGTTCTTGGCATCAAAGCGTACTCTCCTGGCCAGGATGGAAAGAGAACATTGAAAGTGAAATCTTTCGTGTCTGAACAGTATTCAGATCTTGTCACTAAATCCGCGAAGTACTAAACAAGTCAACATTTTCCTAAGAGGATCACGCCTTGTGACCTGTTGCTTTGTCACCTGGCTTTATGTGATGTTGTCATGTATCGGTGGAACTGCAGTACTGCACAACGAAATGCATGTGAACTTGTAAAGTTGAAGGCAGACACATCCTATTGAATGGTTATTAGTATATGCGCTATTTCAACTTCAGCTATTCGATACGTGGGGTCTTGGGTGTGGATGAGATGTCATGTATCATGTATCGGTGGAATTGTAGTACTACACAACGAAATGCATGTGAACTTGTAAAGTTGAAGGTAGACATATCCTATCGAATGGTTATTAGTATAGGCGCTATTTCAACTTCGGCTATTCGATACGCGGAGTCTTGGATGTGAAATGACATTTGCATGTAATGTTGTGCAGCGGTTTTGAGTTTTCTAGCCGTATATCGTATACATAGTGATGCACTGGTGATAGTAAGCCAGTTTGAGATTCAGCCTTCGGAAAGGGGGCTTTCAAGTAATACAGTTTATGTAGTACTTTGGAGTCCGGATTTTATTTCTGTTTTTCTGCTTTTTAAAATAAATAGAAATACAGGGATTATTCATAGCTGTTTTAAGCAAGAGGGGATTATTCATAGCTGTTTTAAGCGATAGATAGGTTTTATAGTTGGTTAAACCAAACATGTTTCTATATAAGGCATAGCTTATAATAGCTTTTTCTATAGTCCATGATAGTTTTTTTTACAGCTCAGATCTGAATCAAACAAATTATAAGAACTAGATTCTAGCACAGTACTGTGTTCTAGTACATTAAGTTTGATCAATTATAGATAAAAAATTATTAATATTTATGATATCAAAATAATGCTGTTAGATTAATTATGAAATGTATTTTCATAATTAATTTATTTGGAGCCATAAATATAAATACTATTTACTAAAAACTTGATCAAATGTGAACTACTTTAATTGGCATGCAACTTGTAGGTGGATTCTTTTGTGGACCGAGGGAGTATTTAACAGAGCTATTGGACTTAGAAGTGTGTGTTCATGTGGACTGATTTTATTTTATCTTGTCTCCTCGTTTTCAAAATTTAAGATGCGATACCAAGATACTCCCTCCATCCCCGAAAAGCTTTAACTTTTAGAATTGTGTTAGTCAAACTTTTCTAAGTTTGATCAATTTTATAGAAAAGACATCAATATCTAAAAGGCCGTACGCATCTTGCAGAAGCTCCCGCCTAGGGAAGGGTCGTTTTTCGCAAGTTTGATCAATTTTCCGGTCACATAACCAGTCCGGCCTTCTAAAAAGACATCAATATCTATGACATAAAATAAATATCTTATGAAAATATATTATATAATAAATCTAATGGTACTAATTTGATACCATAAATCTTAGCATATTTTTCTAGAAATTCAGTCAAAGTTTGAAAAATTTGACTTAAAACAACTCTAAAAGTTGAAGCTTTTAGGGATAGAGAGAGTAAAAAAAAATCTCGACCAATTGGAGATGAACAGAAAAGAAGGATAGCACATCTTAAATATCATGCTGATGCACGAGTGCCACTATGCTAGAATCTAGCTATTCTTTGACCTTAAAGTCGTCGTGACACAAGTTTTTCCTGGGAAGTGGAAACCTTAGACTTGAGAGCGCCATGCGTTATAAATTATAGCTTTGTAAGAATATCATTTTTTTTTTTTTTTTAAAAAAAACCTCAAAGTAAAGAAATGAGGCATAACTATCTTCGTTCGAAGTCCTGTAAAGCCGTTTGTATGGTACGATTTTGGGAATGGCTTTATCTAATTTGCTAACTTATCTGCAAATATTGGTTTGAGTCTTTGAGAAAGTGAGAAACCAATGGCCTAGACTCTGGAATATTGAGCAGCACTAGCAGCATTGGCCAACATATATGGAGTATATTTGTAAGGATTGGTCTGAGAGATCAATAGCCTGGATCATGGAACAATGAGGCAAGCATTGAGCAGCGCTAGGAGACCAATAGCCTGGATCATGGAATAATGAGGCAAGCATTGAGCAGCGCTAGCAGCATTGGCTAACCGCTAACATTTGATTATCTTTTTTGATGTTGAAAGTGTGTCCTGCCCCAATGAATCCAGAGTTGAGGTATGGCAACATAAAAGAAAGGAGCAAAATGTGGACTCCATTCTTCCCAAAATAGATAAAATTATAACATTTAAATTTTATTTTCAAAATACTTAATCTTCTTATTTTCTGATACACTTTTCTCTTTTCCTAATACATCTCTATCTATATCTTTATTTGTTGAAAGGTATTCTGGTCTTTTGGCTTTAGCGTTTGCGGGAGAGAAACATGCACCCTCACCTTATAGCATTTAAATTTAAATTTTGTTCTAAAATACTTGACCACCTCGTTTTCCAATACAGCTTTCTACTTTCCTAATACATCTCTGTCTATTTCTTGAGGGATATTTTGGTCATTTAGCTTTATCATTGGTTTTCGGAAGAAATTATAAAACACCATATATTAGTCTTTTGGCTTCAGCTTTGATTTTCGGGAGAGATTTTAAAACATCATTTAATATGGGAGAGGCAGTAGATGGTGAATATGACGATGGCAATGGCCTGCTTGAGTTTGGATAGGATTGACTACCACATATAATGCAAATAATCCAGGAAAGAAACACCAGAACCGTATTGCTTTGGAAGATTTATCGCACGATACAAGGAATGAAGTCTTTCCTCATGCGTTGAATCTTTTAGCCCCCATGAAATTTATCCTAGTTTGCCTGGACATTGTACAACACTGAAAACAATACGTAACTTCTGATGATACCAGGCCTACACATTCGCTTGCGCTCTGCTTCGTACCCTTGTTTTATAGGTATACTAGTTGGGAACAACAATTTTCTCTCTTTCATTGG
This sequence comes from Chrysopogon serrulatus, assembly GCA_015844335.1. Lineage (NCBI taxonomy): Eukaryota > Viridiplantae > Streptophyta > Magnoliopsida > Poales > Poaceae > Chrysopogon > Chrysopogon serrulatus. Next base: position 109,448 of record JADLZL010002738.1, on the reverse strand, counting down.
GCTTCTTTCCTTTGGTTGGAACCATCTCCGCGTCATCTGGACCATTACATTTATTATCTTTGTTAGACACGATAGGTTTGTCACCAACATCTTCGTCGCTGTCATCACTATCATCTTCGGACTAAGATGAGCTGCAGGCAAATGGCATTTCCGAAGGCTGGAAGCCGTTTATTGTTGCTTCAGCAGCCTCCACAGCTTGCTCTGAATGAAGATCAGCAACACCAAGAAGCAGATCCTGTAGAAAACAAATACACAGAAAGAATGTCATGCAAACATTAGTTCAAACAGCTTGTACCTCAAGGTTTCCTCCATGATGCAGCTGAGAGAATGTACTCGTTCCCGGTAAATGCTTCAATATCGTACTCCACAGGGGGCTTGTTCTGCAATTGCACGAATACTATTTACCACATCACGAATAACAAGATTAATGCAAGACTGGTTAGAATCTTAGAATTGTACTTGTGCTTCGAGCTGCAATTGCTGGTTGGCCATTGCAATCTCCCCCAAGAAATCCTTCACTTTCCTGATAAGTGACACCCCAAAACAATCAAAATTCAATGAACTGGCACACGAAAAGAACACCAGTTCTTTTACATACCACCTACTAACTATTGCCCACCACAGCCACCTTGAAAACTACATGATTCAGTGGTGTGATTTAAGATTATAAGGAAATATAGTACAAACAAAAAGTTAATGTGATGACTTGGGAGCTAGGGTTAGCCCTCAATTCGTTAAAGTCAAAAATGTTATAATGCAAAAAGTATGTACCGCTAGAACCCCTTCCCCGTCATTCCCTGCACCTCCCTGTTGTTCCCTGCTCCCCCTTGCCGCCGGTGGCACAAGCTCATCCTTTCCACCGGTGAAGCTCCCACTCCCTGGCCGCGGGGCTTCGCGCGGCTGGGGAACGGCCACAACCGGGCGCAGGATGTCGGCAGGGCTTGGGCGTGGCCACGACCAGGATGGAAGCAAGGCACAAGCTCGGCCATGTGGCCACAGCCGGGTGTGGGACGGCGTGGGCACCTAGCAGTCAGGCTGCAATAGAGGCATCAGAGCATCTCCAGTCCAAGCCCCTACTTGGGCCTCTACTCTAAAATTTAGGAGTTTGGGCAAAAAATCAATTCCAATGGACACCCTAGTTGGGCTCCTATTTTCCATACCCCTTCAAATTATAATTTCAACCCCCACATACAGGACCCCCTATCCCGCGTGGGTCCCACAAAAATTCTTTCCCCCATCCGTCCCGCACGCAAGAACTTCGCTGCGCCGCGCCTCCACCCTCCACCCCGCCGCCGTTGCCTCCGGCGCCGCCGCCGTCGCCTCCCTCCCCCTTGACCTCCGGTCGCCTCCCTCCCCCTTGAGCGCCTCCGCCGCCGGACTTCCTTGGCGCTCAAGCTCGCCCCTCCGCCCGTCGCATGGTCGCCACGAGTTTCGCCCGTCGCACTCGCTCGTCCACGGCACATGGCGGCGCCGGGCTCCTCCGGAGGTTGGCTGCCTCCCCCGTCCGACGGTGGCTCCCACACGACGCCGTCCTCCGTTTGTGGCGCCGCATCCCGTCCTGCCCGCGTCGTCTTCCCAAAACGTCCTTCTCCCCGCCCGGTGGCGGCGGCAAGATGCCTTCTTCCGGCGGCGGCGGCAGAGGCTTACCTCCCTGGCTCCCCCAACGACCCACCTCGACTCGGCCCTCGCGCCTTGACCTTCACGGAGCATCACATCGCCACAGGGCGCCCGGCAGCACCACTACATCACCAAGCCACGCCTATGAGGTTGCCAAATGACGACTTCAGCCCCATCCAATGGACGCCTGACTACTCGGTGAGTTGTGCTAATTTCATTCCCAAGAAGAGAGCCTTGGAGTTGTGCTAATTTCAGTGAACATGGATGTAATCTTTATTTGGTTACTGGTACTATTGCCTGTTGAATTAGTTTTGCCATGACCCAGAAACTGGGTCCTTTTATCTGGGATCATTTGCTTCACTGTTGCAGTATTTTGTCCATGTGACCAAGTCACTGTTGTCTGAATCCACTGCGTGGACTGAGGAAGGATAAGAATGCTGTTGTCTAGGTTGAGCTCACTGTAACTACTAAGAAATCTTGTACCAGCCTCACCATTTTACTGTTACCATCCAGATGTATTAGCTTACATTTACAATGATGTGCAACACTTCTAAATTGGGATGACATTGTTCTGAACACGCTACGGGCTCCTTGCTTGATCTTATTGTTGAGTAGTAGTAAGCTGTTCAAGGAATTACAAAGGCAAAAGTATTTATATTGAGTTACTTAGGGTTGTTTCAGTGTTTGGTTTGAGAAACTGAGTGCTCCATCATATTCTTGCTCCACACTTTTTTTTTTGTTTCAAGAGTATTTCCATCACCTCATAAGCTAATATATGATTTTTGTATTTTTTTTATATGTTGATGAAATAATCACTTCCTCCGTTCAAATCATAACATGTTTTGGCTCTTATGCTTTGCACTTGGAGATATATGTATAGCAAATGTATTGAGCCTGTACATTTTAATCCCTGAATGGTTCACCTGAGGCTGTATCTCCACCCCCCCCCCCTGCAGTGCAGCCATCACAGTGCAGCCATCATTCCCTATCTAGTCATTAGTGGTTCCTACTTATCTATCTAGCTTATGTGCCTATCTTTCTTTCTAAAAACTAAAGTTATCTATCTAGATTGTAAAAAGGTGTCACGGTCAGGTCATGCTGACTGGCTAGTGGCGAGCAGCGTCAAGACTAGATGCCAAAGGGGACTCCAATCTGAATTCTGAAGGTTCAAAAATAGTAGCGTCTGAATCAAATGCTCTGCACGGTGATTATATTTTATAATACTACAAGCCAGCTTGCTTTAATTGTCCAGCTCAGATTACTATAGGAGCCAGCAGAAAGAACTGCAGCAGTCTGTCCCAAGGCAGGCAGCTAATATAAACACTAGTGTATATATAGATAAATGTGACACTAGCTTAGTTGAGTTGATAAACTGAGAATTGTATTAAATTTGCAACACTAGTGTTTCAGCTGGCAGCTTACTTACAGATTTGACATTTATATAGTACTAGTACTACTATTACAACAAAGTTTGCAAATCTGTTTGCAAATCTGTTTATTTGCAAACAACAGCCCAGGGCTGCTGTTTCTTTGCAGTGTTGATTCAGCTGGCAGCTTACTTACAGTGTTGACATTTATATGTAGAGATGTTGATTTTTCTCCTTCTTGAACAAAGTTTGCAAATCTATTTCTTTGCAGCAACCAAGGGCTTCAAGTGAACCAGGAATTGGATATTACACAAATATATTGACACAAGGAGTTGATGATGATTTAGAATTGCTGAGGCAGCAGGATACCACTCCAAGTACTGGTGGGAAATCCAAGCGAGGCAGCAACTACACTAATTCTGAAGATATCCAACTTTGCAAATCATGGATTAATATTAGCAATGATCCTATCATAGGCAATCAGCAGTCAGGAAAAACTTATTGGGAGAGGATCGCTAATCATTTCCACACGAACAGGGACTTTGACTCCGATAGGACTCCCAATTCACTCGAGCACCGCTTTGGGATCATACTAAAGGAGTGCATGAAATTCCATGGCTACTACGAGGAGGTCGAGCGTCGTCATCCAAGTGGCATTCCATACCAAGAGCATGTAATTGTTCTTGCACTTGGTTCATCCATTATCTTGTCATTGCTATATATCTAATCATGCACTTGATCTTTGCTGCAGCTGCTTGAAGCCCAAGCAAGGTATGCCAGAAAATCCAACGGCAAAAATTGTCAATTAAAACATTGCTGGCTCACATTGAGGCACACTCAGAAGTTCGAATCAACGCTTCAAGGCAACAAGGGGCCAGCCAAGTCCGTAGAGGTCAACCTCCCGGTAAGAAGTGAACAAGAGGATGATGACTCAACCACCCAAGGCCAACAGAGCTACTCACTCCCTTCAGCCAAGAAAGCCCGACCTCCGGGTAGAAAGCAATCCAAATAGAAGCTGAAAAACAATGAAGGAGATGACGAGTACAAGGAAATGATGCAAAAACTGATGGTAATAAAGGCTGAGGAGCATATGATGAAGAAAGAAAGGTGGGAGAAGGATATGATGGTTGAGCAAATGAGTGAGGCTTCGGATGGATGAGAGCGCGGCTGCAATGGGAGCAGGAACAAAAGATCATGTTTTGTGATGTGACCACCATGAATGATGATCAAAGGGCATATGTCAAGGCGAAGAGGGTGAAAGATTGTCAAGGCGATGACTGCTAGTGTAGGCGAGACGGCTAGTGGTGAGAGTGCAGTGTAGGTTTGGTGAGAGTGGAGTCCAGAACTTGTTGTCTTTATTTCAGTTATGAGTTATTAGCGTGGAACTTGCATGTTACTGCTTTCATGCTTCAGATTGTGAAGTGCACCATATATAATCTAAAGTTTAATGCTATGCTACTGTGCTATATATAATACTGTCATTTTTTATCTATGGGTTGTCCGGCCGTGAGCTGCAGATTTTTAGTCGACTGTGTAATCTGTGGTATGAGCAATTTGTGTATGGCAACCAGCAGGTTGGGCTTCAGATTCAGTTCAGTTAAGCACTGAACCTGCAGTTCAGTTCAGTTATCTTCTTGACATGTTTTCTGCAGTTCAGTTCAGTTAAGCACTGAACCTGTGTCATAGCTTCATGTAGAATCCAGTATTGCAGTTCCCAGATTGCTGTAGCTGTATAGCTAACTAGTAGCATCTTTCAGAATTTATAGTAGTAAGTGGCATACTCATTATATTCCTGTGGATTTTTTTTTCAGAATGTGAACCTGCTATGGCTGATATGTTTTTTTTGATACCATCTTGTTTTCTGAAACTTGCATCTGAATGATCTCAAACAGTAGTACAATAGCATATTTGGAGCTGATCCCTGGGATATTCTATTGTCAGTTTTTTCCTGAAAGTGCTAATTCAGTGAAGGGCGACAAAGTAATACTGAACTAGTTCAGTTCAATGGAAACTGTTATTCAGTTTTAACTGAAAACTGTTATTCAGTGATAGCATTTTCTGAAATTTTCTGAGACCACCGTTTAATGGAAATAATCTTGTACACGTATCCAGCTGTTCAATGCAAATTTCATAATCAAGTTGCAGGAGAACAACAGCAGCAAACATTGACACACAACAGCAGCAACCATTCTCTCACAATCAAAGTCACTGCATATTACATAATTTAGTCTTCCCTGTAGACCTACACAGCTGAACTAGGGATTACAAAATCACTAGAATCTCAAACTACCTAGAACTATGAATTGCCCACAAATGCTCTACTAGAATCTCAAGAAGACCAGCAATGATGAAGAGGTCGTCAACATCAGATTTGTCCTCGTCATCTCATCATCGACGAGCTCTAGTTCCAAACCTTGACATCTGCCATAGCAACAAAAAAAGACATTAATAAAACAGGAGCAAAGAACTTATTTTGATGACATGACATACTAGCTCTGAATTTGCAGTAAGAAACATCTCCTTGTTCCAACCTTCTGTATTATGTGTTTCAGTCATAGTAAACATAAACATGCAGAGCCAAAGCAATGTGTGGAGACTTGGGACACAATGTGCAACTTATACTAGCAAGAAGTCCCCACAACTACATGATTCTCCTGAATTTTCTGATGTTTATCTACTCTGTAGCAGCCCTGGTTGCATCAAACAGAGGACTGACTGTGTGGTGCTCATGCTCTGAAAATAGGACTGTCAGCGTCAACAACTCTACTAATAAATGATATCATCGATTTCTGCATTCCTTGACTGTGTAGAGACTTGGGACACATTCCTTCATCTATACTAGTAAATACATGCAGAGGCAAGTCATTTGTGTAGAGTAGAGACTTGGGACACATTCTGCAAAGTGTATTCAGCAAACATGTCTCCAGATCTAAAGGAATTTTTCTCTGAAATTTTCAGGTGTGTTATGCTGCTCATGGTGAACAGAGGATGTGTGAGTGTGGTGAATGGGTGGTGGTAATTAACAGGTCAGCTCGCTGTCAGCATCACAGACTAGATCTTCTACTAATAAATCGCAATCATTTGTGTCCAGTAATAACAAGTGTATGTATATAACAATTAACCAGTTGGATGCAGCAGGCTCCACATAATTCAGTAGGGGTGCAAGAACAAGATGCTGCATAATTCAGTAGGGGTGCAAGATCCATCACCGGTGAATTTTGCAATGAGCAAGAACTCAACAATGAAGAAAACAAGAATTTTCAATAATTTGCAGAAGCAATCACGAACTAACCTTGTTGGACATACCGAGAATTGGGCAAAAGGCACCGGCGGCCGGGGCCTTCCACGCTCGGTTTTGTCGATGTTGGTGGCGACGAGAATGGGCGTCTTGCCTGCAACTGCATGTGGATCGAGATGGAGTCAATCAGCGGAGCTCGTCGGGCGGCCGGCTAGGGAGGGCGGAGCATAGGATGGGATATTCGTACCTTCCGCAGAGATGGAGTGAATCGAAGCTGCGGAGCATACGAGGGCGGGCTCGTCGGTCGCCCAGCCGGCCATCACGTCGCCCGCCCACCGCCGCCGTCGTCGCCGCCGCCGGCCGTCGACCAGCCACCCGCCCACCGCCAGCCATCACGCCCGCGCCCGTCCGCAACGCCCGCCGCCGCCGGGCCCCAATGTCGCCCACCAGTGCGGACAGGGCTGAGCTGCTCTCATATGGGGTCCCGCCGATTTGCAGGCCGAGATTGAGGGGCCCGCTGAGTTGGGCTCGATTTTGGCCCTCAAATTTTGCGTGGCCGGTTCCAAAAAGGGAGATATTGGGGCCCGATTTAAGGCCCGTGGGTTGGAGTTGCTCTCGTGGGAGTGGTTGCAGTTTTGTCGGTCCCCTCCTACACGACAAAGGACCCGAAGGCGCCAAGTAGAAGACGAAAACTCAAGCCTAGGGCGAAAACCCTAGAAAAACCACTTGATTTATAACTCCTAACACTATGTACTATAGCAAACAGGGGGGATTCAAAACCCCAAGCCGAGGAGGAGAAGGGGATGGGAGGTGCAGCCAGTGCAAGCACGTAAAAATTCCATTGCAACTCTGCGTAGCCCAAGAATAGCCCACCAAAGGAATCCAACCCCACCCTAGCTGAATCGGCCGCAGCCCACTTCTCCGATCGCCGAGCACCCGGAAGCCACCCCGACCGTGCCCCTCCACTTCGTGTCCATTCTCCTCCATGCCGGGTGTGGTGGTGCCCCCTCGCCTCGCCATTGGCCCTTCGCCCCTCGAGACGTCACTCCTTGGGCTAGCCGACGCTATGGCTAGGCACTGGGCATCTTCTTGATGCCCACACCTGCACCATTGTTTGCTTACTTCTGCTCTCCTGCATCCACGACTATTCCAGCATCTGCCGCCGCCACAGTAGACTTGGTGCCCAACCGAAAAACAAAGCTAAAGGTTGAGATGATTCATGCAAAAGTTTGGGTTTAGCTATTTGGGTTTCTTCTTCAATCAACTCATCTTTTTCTTTAGGAAGATCATCTAAGATATTCATAAGAATGGTTTTCGCATGTGTAGCAGTAATATACATAATGCTCCTCCCGCTGTCAAATTAAGATATTTTCTAGTTCTTCTATTAAGGTTAAAAAGAAATATTGTAAAAGTATGGGTTCTGGCAAAGCAAGACTAGGACACGAGTTTATAAAACTATCAAAATGTTTCCATGTCTTACCTAGTAATTCGTTATCTAATTATTTAAAACCTATAATTTCTAAACAAAGTTTAGCGACTCTATCCATAGGGAAAAATTTAAGACAAAAGCTAAAAAAGCTTCACATCTCTCTGACTATTCCCAATGTTATGTTTATACCCAATATTTAGCCTTTCCCGTTGATGAAAATAGAAAGAGCTTTCACCTTTAAAGTTTCATCAGCCATGTCTTTAATGTGTAGGCATGCATAGGTCTATTCAAAATCACTTAAATGGGAACAGAGTTTTCGATAGAACTGCCAGAAAAATGTGTTTTTGAACTAAATGAATTAACCCCGGGCGTAGCTCATAGCCAGATGATGTAATTAGTTTAGATGATTCTATTGGCTGGAGGCATGAGTGCTATGGTGCTCCACATTGATATAAAAGTTGGGATACGGGTTCCATAATAAAAAAGGTAAAAACAAAACTGAAAACTAAAGATAAAATAAAAGATAAAAGCATACTACAAGATTAGCTAACGTTAAAGTCAACTCAAAGAAACCGTTCCCCGGCAATGGCACCGAAAATGCTTGTTGGTATAAATTAAACGCACACAAGAAAATATGATTATCCGCAAGAGCACAAATATAATATCATTGTAGCACTTCACCAAGATTATCCCGGTTTTAAATATCGAACCCAAAGGAACAGTAGGTGATGATGACTAAGTCTATAAACTTAACCTAATTCACAGTCAAGCTAGAAAATATCAAGAACAAAGAGAATACCAAGGATTGTCTAATTCTGACCTCTGTAAGCTATGTCGTCTATCAATCTATCGTGGGCGATAACTTTATAAAATAGGAGCAGACAACAGAGTTCTCTCCTAACAAGCATCAATAAGCCTACCAAATCTATTAATGGGAAGGGGATTACAGAGGATTCAACGAAGTTATAAAGTCACCTTCGTGCTATCTGGAAAATCAGAGAGAATTCATAAGTAAACCTAGTCTAAAAACCACGCTTACACTATGAAATAATACTTTAGTCAAGGAGCTACCAAGATCAATGCACTCAATAAGAGTTACAAACTTGAAGAACAATATGAACAATTTGCTTACTTGAATCAGAAGTCAATTACCAAATAATCTCAGAATGCAAGTCCCATGCGAAGGAACTTGATCATAAAGAATACAGCAACGAAGAAGCACTGACTGATCAGAACTCCTTTAGAACTCTACTCTCCAACTCTACCTCTCTAATCTCTAAACAAGATTAGCTCTAGATTGAACTAATCTCTCTTGATTGGTAGCCTAGATCTCTATTAGATATGAATTAGGGCTTCAGGCTCTTCAGCTCCTGATCTGGCTTCCTCTAGGGGGTACAAGGTCATATTTATAGTCCTGTGGGATGAACGATGGCCGTTGGATCAAACCGACTTCACATAGGGCTAAGATGCATCCTTGGAGGCAGTGGTGAAATACTTTAGAAGAGCGTAGAAAACGGAGGAAGGGGGTGCCGCCCGGCACCCCTATAGGGCCGGCGGCGCCACATGTTAGGTGTGGGGGCTGCCCTTTGCTCCGGTGTCTTATGGAGTCTTCCTAAGTTCTCTAACGTATGTTTTATTTCATCGGGGATAAATTTTGTCTTTTTATGCATTTAAATTCTCCTTTGTATGTTTTCTGGATTAATCCCTAGAAAAATAGCAATTCACTAAAACTTATGAAAATTGTTAGTAATAACATTCTACTCTATGATATTCATGTATTTTGCGAGAAAGCTTGATGGTTTATAATATACGTTAACTACCTTCAACATAGTCCCAAGAAGCCTCTCTCAAAGGGCTATTTTTTTACTGACTACTAAATAGTCAATAGTCCATATGTTTGGTTTGTTTGGGGCGACTTGAGGCTAATAAGTAGATAGTAGCCCTTCGAAACTTAAAACCAAATGAGGCTTAAAGAGGGAGGGGCATGAAATTTAGATCTAGTAGCTCCAAGAATTCACCCTCAAGAGGTTATTTTTTTCTGTCTGCTAAATAGTCAGTAGCTCTGTGTTTGGGGTTTTTAGACTACTTGGGGCTACAAAATAGCAAGGTTTTATATGTCCGGCTAAGCCTCTTAATTGTTCTCCTCCTCAACAGCTAAGCATAGCTATAGCCGGAGATAGCTGCAGCTAAGCCATTTAGCTGTTTTTGCAAAAAAGATAGAAAAACGCACACATAACAGCATAGGTAGGAGAAGAACTGCTTGGGGTTAGGGTCGGCAACTTAGTTCTGCCTTTGCTGATGCTCGTCCTGCCTTTGGGTTGGGGGAGATGACTAAGAACTGGAGTGATGCTAATGTTGCCTCACTCGTACTGTACACCGTCATCGCCTAGAGCTCCGGTGAATCGCGCCGGCGCTTGGAGCTCCGGGCCGTGCCACCGCCATAGGCTAGTGGTAGCCGAGAGCTGCACCCCGCCGCTTGGGGGCTCCAGCTAGCACCGTGCCATCTCCGGACGCCGCCGGCTCCGAAGCAGAAGCCGCCGCCGTGCTCTATTTCTGTGGTAGAGAGACGCGTGGAATTGTACGGGAGTGTGCTAGGGTTGGGTTAGGGGCTTACGGTGGGGATGTGAACTGGGATAAGGTGTGCTGCTAAGTCGCTGAGTCATTTTCTAGGCCCAGTAAATTTTAGCGGCAGCTAAAAAGCAGACCATTTAGTGGCTATCGCTGGCTTTCTCTAGCTATTAGCTAGTTTCTTTTCTTAGCGCAAAAATCAAATAACTTAAGTTTCATCTCGTCCAGTAGCTATCTCCAGTTGTAGCTTATAGTTACAGCTATAGCCGGAGATTTTAAACTTTGCTAAATAGTCAGTAACCCCTTGAACCAAACGGAGCCTAAGGGAGAAAAAAGTGACTTTTTTCATCAAACAATCGCTGCGTTCGCTGGTCTAGTCTTCTAGCCGCTTCCAGCAGCTAGTCCAGCCGGCTGGTCTACTGCGCGCGTCATCGAAACCAGCCTAGAGCAGCTGCTCCAGACCAGCGAACGGAGCCAATAGTTCGATGAACTTCGCCAGGCGCATTTGGCCATCTCTAGCGCGGGCGTAGAGCGCCCAAAGCCCTCCTTCCCCACTCACTCCCCACCTCCCCCGGTTTGTCGTTTCCATTTTTAAACTTCTGATCCGGCAAATCCCCCATCCACAGTCCTAGTTCCCAGCCACGTTCCATTCACTCCAAAAAGCTAATTCACTTCTTTTTAATAGATAGGCAAGGTTGTTGTTCCGATGGATAACTCTCTTATAAAGTTCATTAATATCCGAAGTCACTACTTTATCCCCAGACCTATAAACAATGGGTCTCAATTCAGGAGGAAGAACCGGTAAATTGTACATACGAATGTCAATCTTCCCCACGCGGCGGCGGGACGGCGCGATCGACGTGTGGCGCTGCCCCTCCGGAAAGAACATGGACGTCGTCGACCCCCTCTGTGCCCTTTCCTCGCCTGCGTGACTCCTCCCATGAGAATTTGGCCCCATCCCTTCCAACACCACCGGGCCTTCCCTCTCAAAGTTCCGCATCGAGGCCATCACACTAGCAAAGATCAACAGGGAATAAGGCCAATACTAAACCGCAAAAGGGCTCCGTTTACTATGAAGGACACTAGGAGGCAAGCTGTTTGCTAGGCTTTCCTTTCTATAGAGCCCGAGGAGTAGCGTGAGCTATGAATATTGTTAAACTGACTTGACCTTGATGTTGCATTCTTTGCAGCAAACCAGTGCCTGTTGTGGATGCATCAAAGCCAAGTCAGTTTAACAATATTCACAGCTCACACTGCTTCTTGGGCTCTATAGGAAGGAAACAACCTAGCGAACAGCTTGTCTCCTAGTGTCCTTCATAGTAAACCGAGCCCTTTTGCGGGCCAGTGTTGTCCTTCTTCCCTATTGATCTTTATTGCCATTTGTGGGGTCCTGGCTTTCACCTCATCATCATTGTAGAGAGCCTAGATGTCCCCATGCTCCTTTAACACCATTTTAGCCTACTTAACCAGCTCCTCTGATCCTTTCTACAAGGACGTTGTGAAATGCTGATGTTAGCACTCAAGCAATCTAAGTAATACAATGTTTATCATGTTTGGCATGATAAGGTATTCCTGTATTTCCCTCTAAGGCTTTAACAAAGGTAAAAAAACAACTAAGACCTAGCAAGGACATGCACATATCTCACCTCAAGCTATTAATGAAAAAAGGAACGCAGAACCTATCGACACCTCTTAATGTTATCTCTAGCAACGACGCTAACAATGCTTGTGCAGAGCATCACTACTAGAATACCAAGTTGTCATCCCCAGCGTAACACCAAGAGGTGTGGTATTAAATCATGCCACCATTTAGAATATAGAAATTGTATCCGTAAGCGCACAGATCAAATACCATTGTAGTATTTTACCTGGAGTATTACCAGGTTGTCATTTATATTTTTCCAAAGGAAGGTCTACATGGCTCTCGTGTAAAGGTAGCGGGATAACCTAGAGTGTAATGGATAGGCATAACCATGTCCTCACTACTCAATGCAGGGGTAAGTCACAAGATAAATGATAAAGATAAGTATATAATTATCAGCATAAATAGATAGAGACTCCAAGCTATATCATTAGGGTTACTAGCAGAACATCAAGAGATATTCCTAAGTTATTCCTAGCTACATGTCAATGCATATTATGGTTAGTGCAGTACACTTAGTAGTCATAGCTAAGGTTAGCATTACATCTATTTATAGTGGACATACTAAGGAAGTTTGAGAACATAGCACGCCCTTCCTTCGTACAAAAGCCCTACTATGCCTATTGTCGGTGCTAGAACTGGTGGTCCTGGCACCAAATAGTGAATTTATGGTGCGTGCTCCCAACTCCAGAAGGTGTGCAAGATGGACACAAGGGTTTATACTGGTTCGGGCAAGAGAAGGCCCTACGTCCAGTGAGGGGAGGATGACTCATATTATCTTGCACCAAAATTCTTGTAGGTAGGGGTGTACAAGCGGTTGAGAGAGGGAGCTGGTCCCAAGTCTCGTGGATGATTGAGGCAAGTGCCAATATCGTGCTGGTGAGAGCTTGCTCACTAAGGGCCCCTGTCCTCCCCTTTTATAGCCGTAAGGGGAGGATAGGGTTTACAGAGGGTGCCCGTGCACGTGAAGAGGCCGTGGGCGCCTTCCTTCCCTGATCTGAGGCCTCGGAGCCCACCGCCTTCCTTGTGCCGAGGCCCCAGAGTGGGTGCCGGCACTATAGAGCATGGGCGCAGCTGTGAGGAGTCGTATCCCCCAATCCTGACGATGGAGAGGATGGCTATCCCTGTGGATGTCGATGGAGACATCGTGGGAGACGTGTCCGGTCCTCAGTAGCCTAGTAGCTTTGACCGTCTTGGTTTCAAGGCTCGGAGGGCCTTGGCTCTCTGCTGCCATACGTGGTGTGGTTGGCACAGGAGAAGACGGTCATCGAGGCTGTCGCCGCCCATCCCGAGCTCAGAAAACCTGGGGGGACTGTTATTTGACCGGCGTCCCGTCTGGCCTGGCTCCCGTACGGAGGATGACGCTGGGTGACGGCCCTTGGCGTGGCGGCCGGTGCCTTGGAGCTTCGGCGACTTGACCTGGCAAGAAGGTAGGCGCGATGATCCCTCACAAATGGGCGGGCACGACCACCACTATGAGGATAACGTGATCCTAAGCGCGGGTGAGAGCAAAGGATGGGATCGACCCCCTATCCCCTGCCAAGGGACAGCATCTCTCCGACAAGAACTGTAGAGAGGTGGGGCGGCGTATATACATCGAGTCGGCGGCCTGGTTTGACCGTAAAGTGGGCGCGTCCCCGTCCCGAGGCCCGTGTAGCGGCTCGGGGGGGACGGAGAGCGGAGGGTTCGTCCGAGGCCCCCGCGTGAGGGCTCGGGCCGAGACGGAGCGTTAGCGCCCGGCCCGAGGCCTCGGCGGGGAGGGCTCGGGGAGGCGGAATGTTAGCGCCCGTTGGAGGCTTCGGGGGGGGGAGGCTCGGACGAGGCGGTTGGCAGTATGCTTGGGCCTCATGGGCCGTGTTTTTGTTGTAGCGTGGCCTGGTTTTTATGTTTGTTGGGCCTAATTTATGTGACCGGTTTGGGGGCCTACTTTTGGTACCAGACAGTAGCCCCCGAACCTTTGAAGGAGTGGATGCACTCGTTCGGAGGTTGTGGCTTTGAACCAGGCTTCCGCCGGGTGTGTTGTTAGGCGTCTCGGGCCTCTTTCCGCCTGGTGCGCGCAAGCGCACCCGGCGGGTGTAGCCCCCGAGGCCTCGGAGGAGTGTGAGCACTCCTCCGAGGGCTTATACGTGCTTGGTGAGAGTGCGAGTTCGTTCGTCAGGGTGTTTTTGTCTCAGAGACCATGTTCTCTTGCGGGGACGCGCGAGCGCACCCGCCGGGTGTAGCCCCCGAGGCCTTGGAGGAGTGTGGGCACTCCTCCGAGGGCTTACGCGTGTCTTGGCGGAAGTGAACCTACTGTTTAGCGAGCCCCCAGGCCCATCGGCTCGTCCAGGAGTTCGGCGAGTTAGATGATGTTTCCCAACCTCAGCCTCTGCGCCGGGGGAGCCCCCGAGCCCTGTTCTGGCGTGGGGCGGCCGAGCGGTACTTGGTCGTTAGTTTCGTCCGTACCTCAGCATCCCTTCCGTAGGGAGGAGGGTGGATTTCACCATGCTGTCGTCAACGAGTGTCGAACATGGCTAGATTCGGTGAGCTGTTAACGGGTAAATCCAAGTGGAATGCCTGTGCCCCGTTCATTAGGGGTTGGTTGGGCCCAGAGGCGCATTCCATTAGAGCCTACAAGGTGTGTCTGAGGCGGGGCCTGGGTCCCGTCCGCCAGGTCCCGAGGGCTCGGTGCACTCCCACGCGGGATCCCCCTAACTCAGACTGCCTCGCTGGCCTCAGACATGGCGGGGACAGTCCCAGCTTGCGCAGGGCTAGGATGTGTATGAGAACGTCCGAGCCATCCCTAACTCTGTTGGCCTGAGGCGGCTATCGAACCCACTGGTGGGCCAGCCTCCAAACCTCTGGACCGTAAATGGGCCGTCGCCTGGGCTCCTTCACGGGGAAGGGAGCCTATAGTTTGCCCCGCGGCGGGGACGTGGGTGCGCCTTTTGAGGTGCCCTTCTCGGAGCGTCCGGCGCCATGGCACCGTCTGCTGCGGGAGAAGTGGTGGGTCCCCCACGCCCAAGGCGGTTGACGCACTGCGCGCGTGCGTGTGGGTCCCCGGGGGACGTGATAAGTGGCGTGTGCATTGCATTGCGGCTGCCATCGTGGCCACGAGGCGGTGCTAGGGCCCCGGGCTCCGTGAGCCGGGATCCTCTGTGGAGGATAAGCCCTGCAACACACATGCGTTTTTCCGATCCCGTGTGGCTGTGGCCGCTCGGGCGCGGGCGCCTGGGACTCCGTGTGAAACGCAACCGAGTAGGAAAATCCAAAAGCGATTCACATTAAATGCGGGAAGGTGAACGGGCTAGGGTTTAGCCGGGTATAAATACCTGGGCGGTGGCGGCCGCGGCTCCCCCTCTTGCTTTCTATGCCATTGCCTCTGCTCTTGCCCCCGTCATAGCCGAAAGCAGTTCGTGCGCCACTGAGTGAGGAGGAAGGGGAGAGAAGGAGAAACGCCTCGTCTCGCCGTCGTCCGATCCATCCTGTCGTTTCGATGGCGCTGAGGGCCGACATCATCGGTGTAGAGGACTGGGAGACGTGCTCGGTTATGGAGGCCGAGCTGACGACGCTAGTGGAGAAGGGGCTCCTTTGCCCCCGCTCCGCCGGCCTGGCGCCGGAGTGGGTCGTGCCGCCGCCTGAGCATCAGTTCTCGATGCCACCGGAAGGGTACGTCATGAGCTTCACGACGTTCCATGAGCACGGGTTCGGCGTGCCGGCGGGCCGATTCCTGCGGGCGCTCCTGGAGTATTACGGCCTGGAGCTACACAACCTCACCCCCAACTCGATCACCCAGGCGGCGGTGTTTATCGCCCTATGTGAGGGGTATCTCGGAGTCGAGGCCCATTGGGACCTCTGGCTCTATTTCTTTGAGGCTGCGCTCTTCCTGAAGGCTCCCAAGGTGCCCAAGGAGAAGGAGAAGGACAAGGAGAAGGAGAAGGGGAGGAGGCTGGCCGTCCGTTCCGGGAGCTGTACGCTGCAATTGTGGGCCCACACCCGGCAAGCCTACATCTCGGCCAAGCTCGCGTCCTCGAACCGCGGCTGGTACAGCAAATGGTTCTACCTCTGCAACGACCGCAACCTCCTTCCGGCTTACACCGGGAAGTCGATCGACGTGGAGCCACCGTCATGAAAGAAGGAGCTACTCCCGGAGAAGGTGACCCCGCTGAATAAGGTGCTGACCGCCTTGAAGACTCTGACCTGGGCAGGGTTGGATGCGTCGGTGGTCATCGCCAGTTTCCACAAGCAGCAAGTGCTGCCCCTCATGACAAGGCGGTACAGCCTGTACGACATGAGGGCCGGTAACGCCTGGGAGGGTACCGGGATGGCGCCCGAGGACCTTGACCACAAAGATATCCTCGAGAGGACAAACAAGGCGGCGGAAGCGGACCCCGTCCTGATGTACAAGGTCTTGATGCGGCCTGAGAAGGGGTACATCTCTGTGGTAAGACTCATACCTGCGCCCGATGCTCGTTCCCCGCGCCCCTCTCCGGTTTTAACCTTGCTTTCGTCTCCATAGGGGCTCGCCAGGAGGCTGAAGGCGTCCAAGCCCCCCATCTCCACGGAGGAGGCTAACAAGGCCACCGCGGAGGTGGCGAAGAAGAAGAAGGAGAACCGGAAGGAGCGGAACGTCCGCAAGCAACAGGAGAGAGAAGAGCTGGCGAAGCGCCGGCGCCGCCAGGAGCAGGAGGTACTCCAGTGGGAGGAGACGCCATCGGACACCACGGATGGTGGCGACGATGACGACGATGACATCAATGACGAGGAGTGGTATGATGATGACCTCGAGCGACTTCTTGGGGCTGGGCATGCCGAGGGAGGCGTCGCATCCCCGCCTCTCGGTGGTGCGCCGCGTGCGTAGGTGGCGGCGGGTTCCGTCGTAGAGGATTCGGCCTCGGCTTCATCGGCGCTGAGGCAGCGCACCGGGACCGAGGCCACAACGTCCCCCCAAGGGGGAAGCGGAACGCTGTGGGGGAAGAGAGCTGCCGAGGCCACCCCGCCCGAGCAAAGGGGACGCGGGGACGGCCGAGGGTGCGACCGCAAGGGAGGCGCAACCCCCCCAGGCCAAGCTGCGCCGGCTTAGCCCGAGCAGCAGAGGACCAACTCCGCCCCGAGGCGGCCCGAGGCGCTGGAGAGGAGATCCGAGGGGCAGGGGTCGGACGCCCGATGAAGGGGCGAGGACAACGGAGCGCCCGAGGCCCCTGCCCTCGGGTGCGATCCCGACGGGCATAAAGATCAAGGTGCCGGCTGCCGGGTGAGAGTTGCTCGGCCCTGGGACCTGTCTTTGGTGGCTGTTTTTCTTTCTTCTTTTCCTCTGACGCCCCCTTCTTGTCTTTGTAGCCAAAAGCGTAGGACCGGCCCAATCCAGGCTCCGCTCTCCGCGTGAAAGCGGCTGAAGCCGGGGGCGGGAAGCGTGAGCCTCGGGGTAGCCCCGAGGTGGTGGCGCAGCCCGCGGAGGAGAAAGGCACGGCCGAGGTGCCGCTGGTCGAGGAGATGCCTTTGACCGACGACGAGGACGTCCGCTGCAAAGATCACCGCGGACGTGGTCATGGCGGAGCAGGAGCCAGCTCCATCCCCGCCCCGAGTCGTGGCTGACGAGGTGGTGGAGATTCCTTCCTCGGAGGAGGCCACCGAGGCGCGGGGGAAGGAGGCGCTTACCGAGGACGCGACTTCCTCCGGCGGCGAGCTGGGGGGATCATTGGCCGAGGTGTCTACCGTGGCCAAAGAGCAGCAAGCCAAGGCACCCATCGTGGGTGAGAGGCCGCTCAGCCAAGAGGCCGTCTGCTCCGGTGAGCTCGCGAAAGTCCCGCCATGGCTGACCTGGACGGATCGTCAGGACCCCGAGGAGCGGCCGGTCTTCGTGCTGGACGACACCATGGAAGGGCTCCTGTGGGAGCAGGTGGGGAAGTGCCAGGACTTGGCCGAGAGGTCCCTTAAGACGCTCTCGGCGGTTGTGTCCACGGAGCTCCCCAGTGCGCCGAGGGTAAGCCCACCTCCCGTGGCTTTCTTGGCATGAGAGCGTTTTCGCGGTGGCTGAATGCTTGGTCTTTGATTATTGCAGGACCTGGCGTAGGTGTCCCGGGAGAAATCGCAATTCATCCGGGCGAGGGCTGGTCTCACCGACGAGCTCCATCGTCAGAAGGAGCTTGCCGGCAAGCTGAGCGCCGACCTGTCGGCCAAGGATGACGAGGTCAAGGACCTCCGCCTCCTTGTCTTGAACCTAAAGGCCGAGGCTTCCACGGCGCGCGAGGAGGCCACTCTTTCGAAAGAAATTGTGGCGAAGCACGTGTCGAACCTCGACCGGTACCGGGTCGAGAGGGAGGTAATGAGGGCCGAAGTCGTCTGCTCGGCTGACTCCGTCCAGGCCTTGTCCGAGAGGCTGGTGTCGGTAGAAACCAACCACCAGGTTCTCGTCGACGATTATGCTTTGATGAGGGTCGAGCTCTTGCAGGCGGTGTCCGAGGCCGAGACCCTTCGTAAGCGGGAAGGTAAGCGTCATACCTACTCGTCGTGCCTCTACCGCCTTGTCTTGGAGTTTGATTCTCGGATTGTCGCAGGCCTGAGGGAGAGGGTGCCGGAGCTGGAGGCGAACCTCGTCACGTCGCAGGTGGCCTACAACTCGGCGCAAGGCGAACTCGACACTTTATCACAGAAGGTCATGGCCGTCTGTGCTGAGGTTGAAGCCGGTGATGCTGCTGGGAGCAGTCCGCTGGGGCGGCTGGCCGCGCTGCCCAGGCGGATGGAGGTGCGTGCCCTGGATGCCCTCCGGATCGGCGTGTCGTACATGCTCGTGCTGGCCACATCCCACTATGAGCTCGATCTCCCTCGGATCTCCAAGGGGGTCATTGTCTCGGAGGAAGAGGAGGGCCGCGAGAGCAAAGTGTTCGTGGAGCTGGTTCAGAAGGTTGAGGAAACCGGGGCCCCTTCAGCACTGGTCCAGATCTTCACGCTGCCGTCGTCCCCGCTCCCGCAGTTGAGGCCGACGCTGTCGAGGCCACAGACGCCGACGCTCAAGACGGCGGGGGGCCAGACGCCCCATAGTATGTTCTGCAGCTTGGGCCAGAGTGCCTGTGTAAAAACTATGTTAGTTTGTCTTGGAAACACTCGTGCTAATGGCCCATCGTGGCCTTGTGTTTTGTAATCATTCTTTGCTTGCTTTTCGTGCCTTTTTTGATCTCGATCCACACTTAGGCTGGAGTCTTGCAAGATTATTTCGAATTTAGAGGCCGTTCGTTAGTCGAGGGTAGCGAGTGGAGGTATCGTAGCGCACGGGCGTAGGTGGCCTCATGGTTCTACCGGTCCTGACATTCAGAACAACCCTCTCGCAATGCCTGAAGTCGTCCCTTGGCCCGGGTGGCGAGAAGAGGTTCCGTAGCGTATGGGCGTAGGAGACCTCACGGCTCAGCCGGCCCTAGCCTCAGAATGACTTTCCTTAGTTGCTCTTTCCTCAGTGTTCGAGACCTTGGGTACAAAAATTTGTGAAAAACAACCGACAAAAACGAGAAGTGTCTTTGGGGTGCTTTTCAGGAGGGGGATTCCCCCCCTTTCTAGCCCCCGAGGGAGGCTCGGTTTGGTTAAATCAAAACTGAGTCTCACTCAACCCTTGCGGGAGTGATATTGTGATTGAAGTCCTTAGCCCCTAAAGGCCTCGAATGTGTGTTACATTTGTGGAAAAATGAACAAGTACTTGTAGCTTCCATTTCTCCAGAAAAATCGTAAGGTACAAAAGTATGTACAAAGCTCAAAAATTTTAAGGGTAGAAGCGACGTAGCTGTTGGATGATCCAAGCGTTGTTGAGGATTTGGCCGTCTTCATCGGCGAGCTTGTAGGTGCCCGGCTTGAGGACCTCGGCGATGATGTAGAGGCCCTCCTATGGCGGCGCGAGCTTGTGGCGGCCTCGGTTGTCCTGGCGAAGACGTAACACCAGGTCGCCCTCCTTGAGGTCTCGGGTTTGGACCCGTCGGTCGTGGTAGCGCCGGAGGGATTGCTGATATCTGGCCGAGTGTAGTAGGGCAGCGTCCCTGGCTTCCTCAAGCATATCCAGCGAATCCTCCCGGGCCTTCTGGTTGCACTGCTCGTCGTAGGCCTTGAGCCTCGGAGTACCGAACTCCAAGTCGGTGGGGAGGATGGCCTCGGCGCCGTACACCAGGAAGAAGGGCGTGAACCCTGTGGCCTGGGTGGTCGTCGTCCTGAGGCTCCAAAGGTTCGAGGGGAGCTCCTCGAGCCACCTCTTGCCGAACTTCTCGAGCTTGTTGAAGATCCGAGGCTTGAGTCCCTGCAAAATCATACCATTGGCGCGTTCTACCTGTCCGTTCATCTAGGGATGGGCGATAGCAGACCAGACAATGTGTATCTAGTACCTGTCGCAGAAGTCACAGAACTTCTTCCCCGTGAACTGAATGCCGTGGTCGGTGATGATGGAGTTTGGGACCCCGAAGCGACGGATGATGTCGGTGAAGAACAACACTGTCTGCTCAGACCGGATGTTAGTAACGGGGCATGCTTCAATCCACTTGGAGAACTTGTCGATGGTGACCAGCAAGTGGGTGAAGCCCCCGGGTGCCTTCTTGAGAGGTCCAACGAGGTCGAGTCCCCACACGGCGAACGGCCAAGTGATGGGGATAGTCTGGAGCGCCTGGGCCGACAGGTGCGTCTGGCGAGCATAGTACTGGCAGCCCTCGCAGGTGTGCACCACGTGGGTGGCGTCGGTGACTGCGGTTGGCCAGTAAAAGCCCTGCCGGAACGCACTGCCGACAAGGGAACGTGGTGCAGCGTGGTGGCCGCAGACGCCAGCGTGGATCTTGCGGACTAGCTTCAGCCCTTCCTCAGTGGAGACGCACCGTTGCAGGACTCCCGAGGGGTTTCGCTTGTAGAGCTCGTCCTCCACTACGACGAAGGACTTGGCTCTTCTCGCGATGCATCGACCTTGGTTGAAATCTTTGGGTAGCGCCCCTTGGACAATCCAGTCGAGGTACGACTTCCTCTAATCTTGCTTGGGGTCGGCCTCGGGACCCTCCTTGTCGAGCTCCATGACCTCGGCGTCGGCTGCAGAGGGGACCTCTCCCTCGGGTAGGGGCGTAGCCCCCGAGGGGGGCTTAGCCCTGTCGTCTACCACGCCGCCTTGGTCTTTGAAGCTGACAGAGGGGGCCGCAAGGTCCATGGTGAAGACGTCCGGGGGGACGGGGGTCCTCCCGGCCACGATCTTGGCTAGCTCGTCGGCGGCTTCATTGTACCTTCGGATGACGTGGTTTAGCTCAAGGCCGTTGAATTTGTGCTCCAGACCATGCACAACCTTGCAATATGCGTCCATCTTAGGGTCGTGGCAGCTTGAGTCCTTCATGACTTGGTCGATGACGAGCTACGAGTCCCCTCAGACGTCGAGGCATTTGACGCCGAGCTCGATGGCGATCTTCAAGCCATTGAGGAGGCCCTCGTACTCTGCCATGTTGTTTGAAGCAGGGAAATAAAGTCGGACTACGTATCGTATGTGTACCCCGAGGGGCGAGACGAAGAGGGGGCTGGCGCTGGTGCCGGTCTTCATCAAAGACCCGTCGATGTACATGGTCCAGCACTTCGCCTGGATTTGAGGCGGCGGAAGCTGAGTGTCGGTCCACTCCACGAGGAAATCTGCCAAGACTTGAGATTTGATGGCCTTCCTTGGCGCGTAGGAGAGAGTCTCTCCCATGAGCTCGACGGACCACTTGGCAACCTGTCCTGAGACTTCCCGGTTCTGGAGGATCTCCCCCAACGGAAAGGAGGAGACCACCGTCACTGGGTGGGCGTCAAAGTAGTGCCAGAGCTTGCGTTGAGTCAGGACCACGGCGTAGAGCGGCTTCCTCTTCGGATCTGCGGGTAGCAGATCTTGGTCTCGGACAACACCTCGATGAAGTAAACCAGCCTCTGAGATCGGCGGGCGTGGCCTTCTTCCTGTCTTTCAACAACAATGGCCGCGCTAACCACTTGGGTTGTCGCAGCTACGTATAAGAGGAGGGGCCCACCTTCGGTTGGAGGGACCAGTATCGGGGCACTGGTAAGGGCGGCTTTGAGCTTGTCGAGAGCTTCCTGGGCCTCGGCGGTCCAGGAGAAGTGCTCTGTTTTCCTCAGGAGGCGGTATAGGGGCAGTCCCTTCTCACCGAGGCGTGAAATGAAGCGGCTAAGAGCCACAAGGCAGCCCCTGACCCGTTGTACCCCCCTTCAGATCCTTGATTGGCCCCATACTGGTCACCGCAGTCACCTTCTCCGGGTTGGGCTCGATGCCGTGCTTGGAGACGATGAATCCTAAGAGCATGCCTCGGGGGACCCCAAAGACGCACTTCTCGGGGTTGAGCTTGACGCTTTTGGCCTTAAGACACCAAAAGGCAATCTCAAGGTCGGCGATGAGGTCATCAGCCTTCTTGGTCTTGACAATGATGTTTTCTATGTAAGCCTCTATGGTTTCTCCAATGTGATCCCCAAAGACGCCGAGCATGCACCGTTGGTACATGGCTCCGGTGTTTCTGAGTCCAAAGGGCATCGTCACGTAGTAGTACATGCCAAAAGGTGTGATGAAGGAAGTCGTGAGCTGGTCGGACTCCTTCATCTTGATTTGGTGGTAACCAGAATTGGCATCAAGGAAGGACAAGAGTTCACACCCGAGGTGGAGTCAACTATGTGATCAATACGTGGTAGAGGAAAGGGGACCTTTGGACATGCTTTATTTAAACTAGTGTAGTCTACACACATCCTTCACTTCCCACTTTTCTTCCTAACCAGTACATGATTAGACAACCACTCGGGATGGAATACTTTCTTGATGAATCCGACCGCCAAAAGCTTGTTTATCTCTTCACTGATGGCCCTGCGCTTCTCCTCATCGAATCGGCGCAGACGCTGCTTCACCGGCTTGGATCCGGCCCTAATATCAAGGGAGTGCTCGGCGACATCCCTCGGGATGCCTGGCATGTCCGAGGGACTCAACGCGAAGATGTCGATGTTCACGCGGAGAAAGTCGACGAGCACAACTTCCTATTTGGGGTCGAGGGAGACGTAGATCTTCACTACCTTGCTAGAGGGTGAGCTTGGATCCAGCGGCACCTCCTTCACCCCATCAGATGGCTCGAAAGTGCCGGCGTGGCGCTTGGCGTCAAGTGCCTCAGACACCGCCATGGCCTCGGCGTGCTTGATTGCCTTGACATCGCAGTTAAATGCGTGCTCGTAGGAAGAGCCGACGGTGATGACGCCGTTCGGGCCCGGCATCTTGAGGAGGAGGTAGGTGTAGTTGGGGACGGCCATGAACTTCGCGTACGCAGGACGCCCGAGGATACCATGATAGGTCCCCCTAAAAGTCAACCACGTCGAAGGTGATGACCTCCTTGTGAAAGTTCGATGGCGTCCCGAAGAAGACCGGAAGGTTGATCTGCCCGAGGGGCTAGGCGCGCTTGCCCGACACTATGCCTTGGAAGGGAGAGCTGCTGGGCCTGAGTTGCGGGCGCTCGATCCCTAGCAAGCTGAGGGTCTTGGAGTAGAGGATGTTGAGGGCACTGCCGCCATCCACCTGGTGAGCCGCACGTTGCCGATGATGGGGTCAACTACGAGCGGGTACCGTCCCGGGTTTGGCATGTAGAGCGGATGGTCGTCGATGTTGAAGGTGATGGCATCGGTGGACCATGGCAGGTACTGTGGAGTGGCGGGGCGCACCGAGAAGACCTCGCGACGCTCGCACTTGATCTAGCGCGGGTTAAGGTTCGCCGGCAGCCCCCGATGACCATGAAGACGTCGTGGATCTCGGGGAATCCCTCGCCTTTGTCCTCTTCCTCCTTCTTCTTGTCCTCGGGCGGGGGAAGCTTCTGGTAGAAATGGCTAGCCAAGTCACACTCCCCCATGGTGTGCTTGACAAGGAACTTATGGAAAGGACAGGGCTTCTCGAGCATGTCGTCGAACGCCCCGGTCCCCGGGGGGCCTCGGGGGGCCTTGCGGTCGGCTGCGGCGACGATGTCGTCCTCAGAGTCCACTTCCTTCTTGCCCTTCTTTTCCTTTCGCTTGTTTCTCTTGTTCTTCTTGGGGTTATGGGATGCGTCCCCCTTGGCGTCGCCCTCCTTCCGCTTCCCTTTGTCGTTGCCGTTGTGAAAGATTGCTCCCACCGCCTCCTCGCCGGAGGCGAAGTTGGTCGCCACCTCGAGTAGCTCGTTGGCTGTGGTTGGCATTTTCTGGCCCAGCTCATGGACGAGCTTCTTGTAGGTTGTGCCATCAAGGAACGCACTAATGATGGCGGCGCTGGCTACGTTGGGCAGCTCGATGCACTTCTTTGAGAAGCGCCGGATGAAATCCCGTAGCGACTCGTTGGACTTCTAGCGGCAGCTGCGGAGGTCCCACGAGTTCCCAGGGCGCATGTATGTGCCCTAGAAGTTCCCCACGAAAACTTTGACCAGGTCGGACCAGTCGCGGATTGTGCGAGCGGGGAGATGCTCCAGCCAAGCTCGCGCCGAATCGCCTAGGTGAAGCGGAAGGTTGCGGATGATGAGCCTGTCGTCGTCTGCGCCGCCCATCTGGCAGGCTAGGCGGTAGTCGTTGAGCCACACCTCAGGGTTTGTTTCTCCCGAGTACTTGGTGAGGTTGGCCGGCTGGCAGATTCAGAAAGGAAACCGGGCTTTACGGATCTCCCGGCTGAAGGCACGAGGCCCCGGGGGATCGGCATCGTCATGGTCCTCGTCGCTATCGCGCCTGCCACCTCTGCACGGCTGGCGGTCGTGTCCGGCCCGTGCTTCGGCTTCCCTCGCGGCATTGTTGATGATGTTGCGCGCGTCGCCGTCATTGAGGCTGCCATGGTTATCCTGAAGGTACTCGCAGACTGGCCTTCGCGACGGGTCCTGATGAACCGAGGCTTCTCGCTCGTCTCGAGGAAAGCTTCGGCTTCCTCGTCCCTCTGCGCCCGAAGCCGAGAGGCTGAGCTCTCGGCCTGCTAGACAGCAGCGGTCTTGATGTAGCCCCGCATCTCGTCTCGAATCCATCGCCCCTCCGGAGTGGATGGCTCCGGCATCGCCCGGAGGAGGAGGGCCGCCGCAGCGACATTCTGGCTCGTGCGCTGGAAGATGGGGGATGCTTCCCTCCCTCGTCGTTGATGATCCACCGGTTGACATTGTGGGTGTGCTGTCGAGCAAGGGGCTCGGGTTGCGTGCTACGCGGCGCTTGCACTCGAGCGTGTCTATCTTCTGCCGTAGCAGAAGACGGTCGTGCTCGAACTTGTCCCCGAGTTCCCGAATTTTCTCGATAGTGGGGGGCCGTGGCCCCTGAGGGGTAGCCCTCGGATCGCCGATCCTCGGGGGGATCTATGCGCGTCAGTCTTCTCTGCTCCCGGCTGCGGGCCGGGACGCACTAGGGTCTCGAGGTGTTGCGCCCATCGGGCTAGCCTTTGCGGCGTGCACGGGTCGCGGTCCCGTCGCCGCCGCCGTTGCCATCGCCGCCGCCGCCAAGATCGCCGATCTCAACGTGAAAGCACTCGCGGTGGGTCGTACATGTCGTCCGGCGAGTCCGAGTCGGGTACCCAAGGCGAATGCATGCGCCGGCATTAGCCCACGGGCTCTATGGCCTCCCGGTAGCGCCCAGATTGCGTGGACGTTGTGGGACCCAGAATAGTCTACTCCCACCCACCTGGTCCGGTGCTCCTCAAAGTCAGGGTAGGACGCGGCTAGAGCGGACATGTCCGCATCCCGAACGAAGCGCCAGTGGTGGCCGGGAGCTCATCATAAGCCCCTGTTGGTGGAGACCAACGATGCGTACGTGGTGGCGGCGTTGGTGAGGCCGAACGGCGGAGGTGGTGGAACTGGTTACGAGGCGTTGGGGAGGCCTCCGTCGCCCAAATGCAGCTCGGCCGAGATCCTTCTCCAGGTCCCCGAGGCGTGACGCGCCTTCCGAGCGCGGCGGGGCACGTGTGCCGCGGCGCCTCTGCCGGCCGGGCCCGTGACGGAGTCGCGGGAGCCTCGTCCGAGGACTCTCGGCTCTAGGTGGCAGGAGCTCCATGTCGTACCGGTGGCCTAGAGACATGAACTCGAGATCCCCGAACCGGATCATGGTGCCCAGCTCCAGCAGCTGGGGTGGAAGGAAGGTGGAACCGGAAGCGTCCTGAGACACCTCATTGCGGTTGTTGGCCATTCTGGAGTTTTGGCGGGAAGAGAGGCGAAAACACGCACAGCCCCCCTACCTGGTGTCCTAACTGTCGGTGCTAGAACTGGCAGTCCTGGCACCAATTAGTGAATTTATGGTGCGTGCTTCCAACTCCGGAAGGTGTGCAAGATGGACACAAAGGTTTATACTGGTTCGGGCAAGAGAAGACCCTACATCCAGTGAGAGGAGGATGACTCGTATTATCTTACACCGAAGTGCTTGTAGGTAGGGGTGTACAAGCGGTTGAGAGAGGGAGCTGGTCCCAAGTCTTGTGGATGATTGAGGTAAGTGCCAATATCGTGCTGGTAAGAGCTTGCTCACTAAGGGCCCCTGTCCTCCCCTTTTATAGCCGTAAGGGGAGGATAGGGTTTACAGAGGGTGCCCGTGCACGTGAAGAGGCCGTGAGCACCTTCCTTCCCTGATCTGAGGCCTCGAAGCCCACCGCATTCCTTGTGCCGAGGCCCCGGAGTGGGTGCCGGCACTATAGAGCATGGCGCAGCTGTGAGGAGTCGTATCCCCCAATCCTGACGACGGAGAGGATGGCTATCCCTATGGACGTCGATGGAGACATCGCGGGAGATGTGTCCGGGTCCTATAGCGCTGTAGCTTTGACCCGTCTTGGTTCCGAGGCTCGGAGGGCCTCGGCGCTCTACTGCCGTACGTGGTGTGGTTGGCACAGGAGAAGACGGTCATCGGGGCTGTCGCCGCCCATCCCGGGCTCAGAAAACCCGGGGGGACTGTTGTGTGACCGGCGTCCCATCTGGCCTAGCTCCCGTACGGAGGATGACGCTAGGTGACGGCCCTTGGCGTGGCGGTCGGTGCCTCGGAGCTTCGGCGACTTGACCTGGCAGAGAAGTTAGGCGATACAGTCCCTCACAGTGGCGGGCACGGTGACCACTGTGAGGATAACGTGCTCCTGTGCACGGGTGAGAGCAAAGGACATGTGACGACCGAATCCCCTGCCAAGGGACAGCATCTTTCTAACAAGAACTCTAGAGAGGTGGGCGGCAGATATACGTCGAGTCAGAGGCCTGGTTTGACCAGGAAGTACGGCGCGTCCCGTTCGAGGCCCAGGTGTAGCAGCTCGGGTGGGACAGAGAGCGGGGGGTTCGTCCGAGGCCCCTCGTAGAGGGCTAGGCGAGATGGAGCGTTAGCGCCTGGGCCCGAGGCCTCGGCGGGGAGGGCTCGGGCGAGGCAGAATGTTAGCGCCCTTCCGAGGCTTCGGCGGGGGAGGCTCGGACGAGGCGGTGGGCAGTATGCTTGGGTCTCGGTGGGCGTGTGTTTTTAAGCGCGGCCTGGTTTTGCGTTTGTTGGGCATAATTTATGTGACCAGTTTGGGGGGCCCTACTTTTGGTACCCGACACCTATAAACAGGGTTTAGACTACATAGGACTCAACAGGATTGCCACACCCGCGATCTAACAAGCCCGGCCTATAGGGTGCTTTCACAGATAAACAACGTATAAGCACCAAGCTTACACAATGTTTACCACTCACCCAACGATCAATTAGATGAGCGCTATACGAACCTATGAATAAGTATAATGTCAATCTAGCTATACTAAGCATATAACTACAATAGACAAAGAACAATATAACTATGAATATAAGTAGATAAGTATTCATCAATTCAGTTGTAGCAATCATATAACTATACAATGATAGAGAACATAGGTGAGAGGAGGTAAGAACTATACCAAATCCAAGCTCTTGATGGCTCCAGAATCCAAGCCTTCGCTTGCCTCCCTCTAGTTCTAACTAGCTATCTAGGCCCTAGCTAAGGAGCTCTGATTAGGGTTTCTGGCTGATGATCAGACTTCGAATAAGGAATGAATGAATGTGCCTCCTCCCTAGGGGGTCCTGCCCTCCTTTTATAGCCCTGGGCGATGATCGTGAGCCATCAGATCAAACTGACCTTGACATACGGCTGAGATTGAGACCCTGAGGCGGTGGAGCAAACTGGGTGAAGCGGGCCGCCAGTGGGGCCAGGCCCAGACCAACCGGTCCAAGCCCAGACTGGCCGGTCTGGCCTGGGGGCCTCTGGGTCTCCGGCTCGGCGTGGTGCCTTCTCGTCTCTTCTAGAATGTTCCTGCGTTGCCGCGGTGTGTGATTTCCCGTTCTATGTTCCGATAAGCTCCTAGGTTTGCGTCTTTTCTAGTTTATACCTGCAGAAACAATGAAACACCAAAACTTGTGGAATTCTACCAGTGCAAACCCTATATCTACTTTGGTGATCGCATTTGCATCCTTTTCCATGGCTAGTTGATGGTTGAATTCATACAATAACGACCGTCAACAACTTCCCCAAGCTTAACCTTTGCTAGTCCCTTAGCAAAGAAAACTCAAAAAATATTATTGTAAGATATCTAGGTTTAAGCATTGTAGCCATCTTGAAGCAACTCCCTAGAAGTATACCTGCAGTCAGACAGAAATTCTCCTCTAAGTTATGCAATAACTGAGCTGACTTTCAAACTTACCCATATTACCTTTGACTGTGGGGCTTATTAGCTCTTCCTTGGGTCTTAAGTACTTGACATACAGAAAGATCCCATCTAAGTACTATGTCTTAAGCTCTTCGATCAACTATCATTCTGGAGTTTTTAGAGGTTTTTAAATAAAACTCAGAGTTTTCCATGTATGACACTCTCAGGTCTCTCAATATATGTGGTATTTATGGATTCTCACCAAGACAGTGATGATGGTTGCCTTTCTTTTTATCCTATATCTAAAGCTTATGTGGAGCTCATGGGTAAGGAGAAAACTGAAAGAGTAAACTTGCAATGCATATGTTGTAAAGTCAAACAATGGATCCATGGAGAAATAAGTCATACAGTCAAATCAAGATGTATAGGTGGATGGATATGGTGGATATATGGTGAAATCTAATTCTACTTTGTCTCAGGGAGTCGGGTTTTGAGGTACCCATTGTTTTAGCACTAGAACACTTGTCCATTTTTTCTTTTTCTCCCTTCTTTCTTTTTTTCAAATATCTTTTTGCATAGCTCATAGCACTCCTTTTGGCATTGATAGATTTGAAGAGATAGCAATAGAAACTTGGAGCATTTATTGGGTGGCTAACCTAATAGAATATTTTTGGTGTTCTCTCCCAGTGTAGGAGAAAAACATTTTTAGAATGGATGTAGGTGGAATGGCATGTTGTTGCGCCTACTCCAGTGTAGAGTAGTGCATATGGAGGTGGATCTTGATTCAAGAGCATGACAAATTTCTTACCAGGGTCACAAAGATTGATAAAACTCAATGCAAGACAAGCAGCATATATGTGGAAGTTTAACTAGCCTATCTCATCATGTTTGGCTCGATGGGAATGTAAGCTTTGTCATATAGAAACTCATCATGTTTTTGTATTTTTCAAAAGATAAATTTTCAGAACTCTAGTGTTACATAGAACAAGATAGATAGCAGCTCAGACTTTCTCAATCTTATCAATCAGGTACCTAGACTTAGTTCAAGTATATGCAACCCACAAGTTTCAGGCTCAGGGCAAATTCTCAAATCAAAATAGTGGGAGCTAAAACTTGGGAAAACTTTTGTCTAGACTCTAGGCACTTCAAAAGTGTTGTAACAGAGCAGCTTATCATTATTTCAAATCATCTCAAGAGCTTTCTTTTTATTGACTCTAGACAGACAAATATTTGGTTTTTCATTTTTTAAAGACTCATACTATATAAGACTCTAAAACTCTAAAAAGCATGGACCTTCATGTGCCCATATATTTTTGGTATTTTTCAGTTTTCTTATGATACTATGGTGAACCTTCATATGCTCATCTATTTTTGGTATTTTTCATTTTTATGACTGACTCGATAATCGCGCGTAGGTACACTTACCTGGGTACCTAGGGGATGCCTTCCCCAAGCTACTTGTTGTCGTGGTTGAGCATTGAAGCCGAAAGCAGTCCTCTCGGTGGAGCTCATGCTTGCAAGAGTTGGGTGTAGCCGGGAACCTTCATATCATCCAACAAGAAGTTGCTTCCTTCACACAATGGTTAGTCGTGTGTAGGGAAGATGTACTTCGAGTGATGACGATGACGATTCCTAGGTGGACTAGCTCTTAGAGTCATCCTGCAGAAAACAACATATCACAAAACACCAAAACTCGTGGAACGGATTAGGATAAACAGTTAGTGGTTAGCCATTTCGTAGATTGGTTGTTGTGAGATGTTTTTAAAGGTTGTTACAGTGTATACAATGTATCAAGATGCTCAATGATTATTTTTGGATTTTCTTTTGATTGAACAGAAAGGAAATATGCATGCTAATTTTTGTTTTATTTTTAGGCCACCACAGTGAACACTCCTTTAGCTTGCAATGCAGTATGTCACATGGGGCTTTGAGATTTTCCAAATATTTTTGTGATTTTCTATAAAAATGATGAAAACTAACTATGAATAAAAAGTGTAAGAAAGTAAATAGATAACTACCATTATTATCTTATGGTAAGGGTTCGAAGTTTAAAGTCCTCCGGACAAGACTTCTCGTCGTCGTCACTCCTAGGGTGCTTCATCAGATCCTGAGGATGGGGACCCTGACACTGGACCTCCTAGTGATAATGACTCAGTTGAGGATTCTTTCCATATCTTAGTAGGTTGTTGATGTTCCTTTGGTGCTGTAGATTCTTCTTTGATTTCCTCCTCCTCAATATTGCTCTTTTGAGAGTGATTCCTCCAGCGCTGACGTCTTCTCTTGGATAGGGTGAACGCTGCTAATCTAGAAGAGTTATAATCTTTAAATTGACAGTGTACTTTCTCTCCTATGAATTGGAAGTGGACTTGGCCTGATCCATTGTAGATAATTGCATTGGTGGTGCTGAGGAACGGCCTCCCAAGAACGATGGGTGTCTCATCTTCGTCTCCTATGTCCAATATCATGAAGTCAGTCGGGACGTAGTGAGTGTGGATTTTGACCATGATGTCCCTTGCTACTCCCTCCAAAAATCTCGTTGTGTTGTCCGCCAGCTGTAGCTGCATATATGTAGGGTATAGAGGTGTATCGAATAGTAAGTCATATACCTTTTTAGACATGATGTTGACAGCTGATCCGATGTCACAAAAAGTGTTGTAGAAGGAGCACTGTCTAATAGTGCAATCGATGGTCGGCATGCCTGGGTCCTCTCTCTTGATTAGGAATGGTGAAGCTAAGAGGTGGTCATGCTTGTACTCGACAGCCTTCACTATTTGGACTTGCTTTCTC
The DNA here is from genome assembly GCA_015844335.1 of Chrysopogon serrulatus. Lineage (NCBI taxonomy): Eukaryota > Viridiplantae > Streptophyta > Magnoliopsida > Poales > Poaceae > Chrysopogon > Chrysopogon serrulatus. Next base: position 78,259 of record JADLZL010002738.1, on the reverse strand, counting down.
ACTTGCCTTCTACTCTTGTTCTTTCTCTTCCTATTTGAATTCTTCTTCCTGGCTTCTTCGTTCGTTGGCTTGACTGGGAAGTGAGCTCCTCTTGGGTCTACAGGAGCTTTAAGGGTCTTGTTCTTGAAACTGAACTTCTCTTTATTACCCTTGATGGTGAAACAATTCTTTGCACTGTCCATGTAGATGACAGCCTTTGCTGTACTCAGGAATGGTCAGCCAAGAATGATTGGACTCTTAGGATCTCTGCCGGTATCCAAGACTACAAAGTCTACAGGGACATATGATCTCCCGATTCGTATGCACACGTCATCTAAGATTCCTTTAGGGTGCTTAACCGTCTGGTCTGTGAGCTGCAAACACATATTCATGTTCAACAAAGATGCCCATGGAAAGACTTGGTCGAGGATTACCTTAGGCATAATGTTGACACTGGCGCCTAGATCGCAGACAACTTCAGGGAAGTCATGCTGCCCAATAGAGATGGGATCACAGGTCTCCCTGGATCTCCTCTCTTGGGTGGCATGGACTCATCCTTTCATCCTGATGATGCTTCAACATAGTAACCTGCATATACATCAATAAGATTCGCGGTCTCGGGCTCTAGAGGTTGCCCTGGAATCTTACCTTCGTTGGTCGGTGGAACAAAGGCCGCCAAATGAGTTAATTGTTGTTCTATCATTTTATTGAAGCTAAGCCGGTTCTTAACGGCCAGAGGTAAAGCTATCCGTTTTAGTGTTTATATTTTCTAGCATTTTATCATTGGATGATACCTTCCTAGATAAAGTCTTCATAATTTTATTTTGGTTGAAGATCACTTCTCTCAAAGGCAATTGAGCATAGCTATTATAATTAGTGCCTTGAAAGTTACCGAAAATTACCTTGGTAGTTGGGCCTTTCTTGATTCTCGTCCTTGATTTTGAGGACGATAGTTGTTGTTGTTGTTGTTGATGAAGTTCACATCCTCACGGGTCTCAGGGCAGCTATTGCCTGAGTGTCCTATATTGCCACACACTTCACAAGTCATGCATGAATCATTAATGCGCATGACGTCTTGTTTCATGCTGGCCTTATCTTCCAGCTTCTTTATGAGCAGATCTATCTTGGCAGACAGCATGTCTACCTCCTTGAGCTGGTGCATTCCTCCACTCCTCTTGCAGGTTGTTTAGCGCTGTTCACTCCAATCTTGATTGGAGGCCATCTTCTCCATAAGAGCAGTAGCTTGTGGTATGGTCAATGACATGAATGCACCTCCAGCAGCAGCATCCACATTGTTATGGGTGCTATTGTTGAGCCCGTGATAGAAGGTCTGCATGAGGAGCCAATTCTCCATCCCATGATGAGGATATTCTGATATGTAATCTTGAAAGCGTTCCCATGCCTCTGGGACTGACTCGTCATGTTGTTGCTGGAAACTCAAAATCCTCCCCCTTAGGGCACTTGTCTTACCCATAGGAAAGAACCTTGACAGAAAAGCTGTGGACCACTTGTCCCAAGTTGTATGATTGTCCTTATTGGCGTAGAACCACTGCTTTGTCTTTCCCAATAATGAGAATGGGAACAGACGTAGCAGGACGGTGTCTTTTGGTACATCCTTCATCTTAAAAGTGCTGCAAATCTCTACGAAGTGTTGGAGATGAGCACTTGCGTCTTCATGTGCTTTTTCATAGAACAAGTTGGCTTGCACCATGGTGATAAGGGCTGGCTTGAGCTCGAATCGATTCTCCTCAACTTCGACGTTAGGTCCAGTACGGATGTTGTTGGTGGTTGGAGCGGAGAACTCGCGCAGTGACTTATCAGCCATTTCCTTAAAAGCTGGTGCTAAGTTGCCTTCTTGTTGCTCTTCTTCTTCACTTATAGGAGCTTGCTCCTCCAAAGAACGAACCTTAGCAGTGGGTGTCTTTGATGGAGATTCAAAGATATCCCTCACTTGTTGGAATTTTCTTCTTTGAAAGAGTTTCTCTGGATTTTCAACATAGTTATCCGGTAGATCAAAACCACTCATTCATTACCCTGCATAAGATATCACAAAAATAGAAAACACAAGGGTAAGCCTGCATTGAGTAGGGGGTCTGTGGTTTCCTCTATCTCATTAGTTTGTTAGGTCTATCGCTATTTTTTTATTTGCCAATTGCCTTCTCCAGTAACGGCATCAAAAATGATTGTTGACACCTCTTAATATTATCTCTAGCAACGGCGCTAACAATGCTTGTGCAGAGCATCGCTACTAGAATACCAAGTTGTCATCCCCAGCATAACACCAAGAGGTATGGTATTAAATCATGCTACCATTTAGAATATAGAAATTGTATCCGCAAGCGCATACATCAAATACCATTGTAGCATTTTAACCGAAGTATTACTAGGTTGTCATTTATATTTTCTCAAAGGAAGGTCTACATGGCTCTCGTGTAAAGGTAGCAGGATAACCTAGAGTGTAATAGATAGACATAACCATGTCCTCACTACTCAATGCAGGGGTAAGTCATAAGATAAATGATAAAGATAAGTATATAATCATCAGCATAAATAGATAGAGACTCCAAGCTATATCATTAGGGTTACTAGCAGAACATCAAGAGATATTCCTATGTTATTTCTAGCTACATGTCAATGCATATTATGGTTAGTGCAGTAGACTTAGTAGTTATAGCTAAGGTTAGCATTATATCTATTCATAGTGGACATACTAGGTAAGTTTGAGAACATAGCACGCCCTTCCTTCGTACAAAAGCCCTACTGTGCCTATAAACGGGGTTTGGACTACATAGGACTCAACAGGATTGTCACACCCGTGATCTACCAAACCCGGCCTATAGGGTGCTTTCGTAGATAAACAACGTATAAGCACCACGCTTACACAATATTTACCACTCACCTAATGATCATTAAAGATGAACGCTATATGAACCTATGAATAAGTATAATGTCAATTTAGCTATACTAAGCATATAATCACAATAGACAAAGAACAATATAACTGTAAATATAAGTAGATAAGTATTCATCAATTCAATTGTAGCAATCATATAACTACACAATGATAGAGAACAAAAGGTGAGAGGAGGTAAGAACTATACCAAATCCAAGCTCTTGGTGGCTCCGGAATCCAAGCCTTTGCTTTCCTCCCTCTAGTTCTAACTAGCTATCTAGACCCTAGCTAAGGAGCTCTAATTAGGGTTTCTGGCTAATGTTTGGACTTCAAATGAGGAATGAATGAATGTGCCTTCTCCCTAGGGGGTCCTGCCCTCCTTTTATAGCCCTAGGCGATGATCGTGAGCCATCGGATCAAACCGACCTTGACATACGGCTGAGATTGAAACCCTAAGGCGGTGGAGCAAACTGAGCGAAGCGGGTCGCCAGCGGCGCCAGGCCCAGACCGACCGGTCTGGCCTAGAGGCCTCTGGGCCTCCAGCTCGGCGTGGTGCCTTCTCGTCTCTTCTAGAATGTTCCTGCGTTGCCGCGGTGTCCGATTTTCCGTTCTATGTTCCGATAAGCTCCTAGGTTTGCGTCTTTTCTGGTTTACACCCGTAGAAACAGTGAAACACCAAAACTCATGGAATTCTATCAGTGTAAACCCTATATCTACTTTGGTGATTGTAATTGCATCCTTTTCCATGGCTAGTTGATGGTTGAATTCATACAATAACGACCGTCAACAGAACCCTATATCCTTAGCGACTATCGAGATGGACCCCTTTGACATGCCACCCAGACCAAGCAACCGCAGTACACATGGCAATGATTCGAGACTAGTGTCGGTGTTTGACCACCGATAGCCTACCACGGGGTACCCGCGGTAGTTGATTCGGAACTCAGCGAATCCCAAAACTCAGCGGTCACGCAAGAGACGCTCGATTTTATCCTGGTTTGAGCCCTCGTTCAATGAGTAAAAGCTCTAGTCCAGTCGGCCTTGGGCTTTTGCATTGGATTGATCACGTGTATTCTTCGTTCTATTACAAGAGGGTGCCCTCGGCCTCCTTTTATGATAAAGGTGGCCAGGGCTTTGGTGTAATCCTGGTCGGACTAGCAGATAGTGTAAACTGTTCTACTTTACAGAAGTTACTTTCTAAAAGTCTGACTAGGACGCGCTGTCTTCTAGTCGAAGTCGGCTTCCCTGGTCTAGATCTTTTGTTCTTCGTCGCGATGTCTGGCCAATGGGCCCGCTTCTCTGAGTTCTATGCTTGATTAGGGACCGTCTTGGTCCCGCATCGACAAGCCCCCGAGCATTTTGAGGTTGAGCGACTTGTTTCTTGAGTGAAGTCTTGAAGTGGTCTCCTAGTGATCTTCAGGAGAGTTCTTCTTCGAGGTGCACCGTAGGTGCACTCATTGAGTATAGCCCCCGATGAAAGGTCCTTGTTTGGTTTTGGTAATTAAGTGACAACCTAGGTGGACTAATTGTGCTTATGTGAGATTTGTAGAGATTTAGTCCACAGGTACATGTGTGTGAGCAACTATACCATGGAGGTGGTGTGATGTGTTGCTAGGCTCACACATGTGAAGTTGAAGGAGCTTAATGCATGATACATGACATGGAGTCATGTGGCTAGAGGTGAAGATCGAGACAAGACTTGGCTTGATGGACCGGTCGGGCAAGGTGAAGGGCAAGTTGGAGGCTTTGAAGCCGTTGGTACCGAGTGTCGGGAGGCTTGAGCAAAGACTTGGCGCCGATGAACCAAGGCGATGGTGAAGAGCAAGTGAGGTCAAGATCGATGGACCAAAGGCCATGTGATGATATGAAGTGGATCATATCATTCATGTGGAGAGGTCGGTGCATGTGTTGCATCGGCATTGGAGGAGATGGAATGGAATGCGCAAGGCAAAGGTATAACCTAGGGCGTTTCCATTTCACCAGTCATAGGTGTGTAGAGAAGTTGATGACCGGGTTTAGGATAGATGGCCGTACTATCAAGAGGGGCAAACTTGTTTGCATATCGGTCATCTAGTGCCACTTGAGCGATCTAACTTTGCATTGTGTTGCTAGGATCGAGTGGCGTGGCATGTTGAGTGCCTAACCCTTTGAAAATGTTTATGAAAATGCTAACACACTTGCACATGGTGATGTACACTTGTTGGTGTTGGCACATTTGCAAAAGGGATGGTGTTTGCCGGGTTGAGAGGGGTTTGGGATCCTCTCTTCCTTCCCGCCGAGCTTGCGAGGCAGGATTCGGCGCTTTCGGGAAAGTGAAGTGCTCATTTTCCATTGCGTTGGAGGCCGGAAGTGGTGGCGAAGTTGTCGGAGTGTTTCTCGCTGAGAAACACTCGACCGGACGCTGGTCTTGGGTGGACCGGATACGTCCGGTCAAGTGTGCGCGTCCGAGGCTGTTTCGATGGCGACCGGACGCTGCTCGACCGGACGCTCCGGTGCCGCGTCCGGTCGGCGTGCTTTCGAAGCGGGCGCTAGCGGCGGTGGAGAGGATCGGCGCTAGGGGAGTCCGGTCAAGACGGCCGGGACGCGTCCCGGCCGGGAAAAACCGTTTTCGGAGCTCTCTGAGTTGTGACCGGACACTGGGCGTCACGCGTCCGGTCACGGTGGCGTGGCGCATGCGCGAGTTAGCCGTTGCGCGCCAACAGCTAGTTTGAAAAGCGAGGACACGTGGCGTCGCGGGAGCGACCGGACGCGTCCGGTCGTCACTTGGTGGGCGTCCGGTCAGCTCTGCTGACTGGTTTCGTGGCAACGGCTCTTTTAGCCTTTGGGGCTATAAGAGGTTGCCTTGGCCGGCTGTGGCTGGCTGCTGAGCACATTGGGACTTTGTGTCCTTGCTTGGTGGTGCTTGAGAGCCCTCTAACTCACTAGGGCTTGTAGTGATTGCATCCAAGAGTGAGTTAGTGATTCTAAGTGCATTGCATTGAGAGATTGCAAGGTGTGGCACTAGGTGTTCGAGTTGCAAGCCGGTGGTGCTTATTACTCTTGGAGGTTGCCACCTCCTAGACGGCTTGGAGGCTTGTGGGCATCGTTGTAGCACGCTCGGAGATTGAGTGGTGCTCTGATTGCTAGTCACGTGGAGTGACATTGTGAGGGGGATTGTGCTCACCCCGCGGGAGATCACAGCAACTCTAGTAAAAGGGAGACACGAAGAGCATCAAGTGGTTCGACGCGGTCAAGTGCTAGAGCTCATGGTGAGCACTCCGGTGGGAGAGCGTGACTTGTGGGTCACCACTAGCAAGAGGACCGGCGACAACCTTGGAGCTTGTCTCAACGAGGACTAGCTTGGTGGCAACCAAGTGAACCTCGGTAAAAATCGACGTGTCAATATTGTCTACCCTTCTCGTCGGTTTGCATTCACTAGCTTGTATTTACTTGTTCATTACTTGTGCTAGTGAGTAGTGGTTGCTCTTGAGTAGCTAGTTTGCTTGTGTAGCTTGCTAGTTACCTTCTTAGCTTGTGTAGCTTAGAAGTAGCGATTGCGTGGCTAGTTGGCTTGTATAGCCGTGCTAGTCACATTGCTTAGTTTGTGTAGCTAAGCAATTGAGCTCACTAGTTAGGCTTGTGTAGCCGTGCTAGTGAGAAGTACTAGTTGTGCTTAGGTTTTGTGCGCTTTACACACTAGTATATGTAGGTACTCCCCGGTTTGATTGAGTACTAGTTGCTTAGGTTTGTGTGACCTTGCAACCTAGTCTTGGATAGGCGAGCACTACCTAGTCTTGCACCTTAGTGACCTAGTTAGAATCTTTGTAAGGTGCTTAGATAGAGGGGTGTAGTCCTTGTTAGACCGATAGATTCAATTTCGCATTTAATTCGGTCATCCGCTGCGATTAGATTTTAGAAAGGACTATTCACCCCCCTCTAGTCCGCCATCTCGACCCTACACCCGAGCCTCTTGCTTTTTTGGAACAAAGAAGCTGGAGGGTCTTCTATAGTCCCCGAGTTCTTTTCTGGAGGTCTTTGGAAATCCTTGGAGAGTTCTTCTGAAAATTCTCTGAGGAGTGCACCGAAGGTGCACTTAATGAGTGTAGCCCCCGAGCCTCTTGCTATTTGGAACAAAGAGCTAGAGGGTCTGAGTATTTTGAGAAAAAAGTAGAGGGTGTACGCCCTGTAGCCCCCGAGCCTTTGTCTGAGTACTTTTGTACTTGGCCAAAGGTTCTGATACTTTTTGTCTGATTGCTTTTAATTTTTTGTCAGTCTGTTGGTTGGCAGTTGAGCTCTGGATCCCTGTCTTCACATGCTGTAGTTACTATGATGGTATATTCTTGGTATATGCCTTCTATTGTGCTTCTTGTGAACTGGCTCTGAGTCATGTTAGGCTTCTTTTGCTTTAGTGGACTGAGTCCATGTACGCCAATTTTGCCCTATAAATAGACCTTCTCCTTTGTCATTCTGAGCACCTGGGTTGAGTTTTTTCTGTTCTTGGTGAAGATGATTATTTGTGAGGTTGATCAGCCCCTGGGCTTCTTGTCCTTCCTTGCTGTGTAATTTGTAGTGGGTAGAAGAATTCTTGAGAAAGGGATTATAGGCGGAAGGCTAATCCCTCAGTAGCATTGTGTTTAGAGGCTCGTTCTAGTAGGTAGAAGAAGTCTTGAGATGTGCTGCTCGTTCCTTCATTTTGCAGTCTCAGTTCTTCTTTTCTACTCTGCCAGACATCTGTCCTATGAAGATCAGCTGCTCCCCTGCGCGGATCCTTATCTGTCCGGTGCAAATCAGCAGCCGACCTATGCAAAGCTAGAGCTGTCTTGCTCATATCGGGTTCGATCCGATTTGTGGCTGGAGAGGCCTGATGTGATGCTTGATAATTTTGTGCTGCTGATCTTGGATACACTGTATTCTTCTTAAGGGGAGTGTGGTGTATCCTAGGTTGCTTTGGATCTGCTCATCAGCTACCATCACCTTGGTTGTCTGGAGGTCTGCGTAGTTGTTTTCTATGGCAGAATTCCATAGGGTTCCTTGTAGCTGTTGTTTTTATGTTTTTTTTGAATTCGATGGGTCTTGTAAGACTTGTAATCTATATCCTGTAATCCATAATGGCAATTCGAGTTGTTTGAGCTTGATGTGCTTGGCTGTTGGCCTTCGTGCTGACTAGTTCTTTTTGAGTATCCAACTTCTTGTGAAGAATGTAGATCTCCTTTTTTGAACTCTTTCCTTGTTGGGCCCGTAACTGTAGCGCTATCCGTTTCTTTCTGTTGTGATGTAACGTTACCATGACCATTATTCCGTGATTACTAGGTCCATTCCGTTATCGTGTATTATGACTGTTGGCCTTTTTACTGTTACTCTATAAATGAGCACTTAGCTGGGCTTTTATTCATTTATAAATTGCTCCTGTGTGGCTGTTCCTTCTCTTTACCCTGCCTTTGCATCCAAAACCCTAGAAAAAAAAATCCCCTTTTGCTCCTGCTCTCTGATCTTGTGCTTGTTCATCTTCTTCGTTCACCATTGTATGGAGATGAAGAAAACCGCATCCAAGAAGCAACTCGTCGACAAGCCTGTTCTTGAGGAGGAAGTTGACGAGGTGCTGAACCCTGAGTTTGCTGCCATGAAGACTGGTGCGAAGTCGTTCCCTGCTCCGACCACTCAGGAGAAGCATCTGACAGAGCTGGTGGATTGGGGCTTGATTCAGTCTCAAGATCTTGCCGGGTGGTCTTCCCTTGGTGAGCATCGAGTTCCAGTCTCCTGTGCTGGGGAGATTGTTCTTTTTGTTTCCTTTATCCGTGCCAGCCTCTGTCTTCTAGCTTGTTCTTTTCTTCACCGTTTTCTTTGTTTTTTCTGTATCTCTCTTCATGACCTTACTCTGAATGGGGTTCTTCATATCTCCATCTTTGTTTATTTTTACAAAACTTTCCTTGGCATCCCTCCTTCCTTAAATCTCTTCCATTTTTTGTCTTAAGCCGTAGCCTCGGTTAGATTCTCTTCATTCCCTTGGTGGATATCGAATCCAGTTTTGGCAGGGGCATAAGTTGAGCCACTTTTTTAAGTATGATCTTGTTGAATCTGTGAAGGATTGGCGCTCCGAGTGGTTTTATACCGGAAATCTGAGTGGAGATGATGATAGTCCTCCCCTGGCTACCTACTTCAGAGTTCCGCCAGTACCTAATGATCGGTGGGAGAAGGATCAACTCACCGTTGCTGAGATGCAGGCTTTGCAGCCTATTTTTGAAAGGATTAGTTTCCTTAAGCAGAATGGTTTGAGTGGCTTTGCCATTGTGGCAAGCTATCTTCGGCGCTAGGTGCAGCCTCTGAAGGCTCGGGAGCATTTTGGCTTTGAGTATTCTGGAGCCGAGGACCCTTCTCGGATGGTAGCTACCACCGAGTTGTCTGATGGTGAGGTGCTTATGCGCCTCAAGAAGATTTTGAAGGGGGCCAGTGTAGTCCCAAAGATTGGATTTGAGTATTCTGCTGCCAATCCTCCTCCTGCTGTAAGTAGTCTTCCTTTCTTTCTTAGTATTTTGCTCTTTTGCTTCGACTTTTTTGATTTCCTTTCATCCTTGTGTAGCCTTTCGGGAGAGATTTTGATGCGGATGGATCTCTCTATGTTGATGGAGAGATTGCTCCTCTCCCGGTTGCTCCTTCTGCTCTGCAGTCTGCTAGCCGTCAAGTAATTGATGGTCGGGTTGTTCTGTCGGGAGTTTCGGTGAGTGAGCCTGGGTTGTAATATGCTCTATATCAGCCGACGAGCGTTCCCCGAGCTACTCGTTTTCATGGGAAGAGGCCGGCTGCTGGGGGAACTTCTTCTGAGGTGCCTGGAAAACGGGCTCATCTGTCGTCCTCTCCGCAAGTCACAGATAGCATCCTTATAGGTGAGATATTCCTTGTTTTGGTTATATCTTGTTTTATCTCTCCTGACTTCTTTTTTGTTCATAGATGGCAATGTGCTTGCGCTCCTTGAAGGTGAGGATGAGGAATCAGGTGGTTCTTCTCTTCATCCTTGGTGAGTATACTCTTTGTTTCTCATGTCGAATATTTTGCTTCTTATTCTCATTTTCTTGAGCGACTTCTTTTTGCAGCCCCCAAGGGTCTTCTCCTGCTTCTCCTGGGTTGGATGTCTTGCCATCTTTTCCTTCTTCTGCTGCTAAGGCATTGGGTGACTTGAATGAAGTCATGCCACCTCCATCATCTCGGCCTCCTATATTTCGTCGACGGTGTTCTTGGTGAGTTCTTTGTTTTTGACTTATCTTCTGAGGGGTTGACTATTTTACATTCTTCATGTTTGATGTGTATTTTTGTAGTCCGACTACTCCTCAGCTTCCAGCTTCTGATTCTGAGAAGACGGTTAGTGCTGGTGTGGGGGATCAGGTGCTTGATGTGCCTGGTTCTCAACAGGCGGTGGAGTCTGTTCTGGTGGTGCTAGAGGTGGTGGCCACATCTTCTGCAGCGATGGCGCCGAAGCTGGTGGCCACGTCTTCTGTGGCGGTGACTTCTTCGTTGCCAGGGGCGGAAGTTGTTGCTGGGGCAGCTTCGGGAGGAGAACAATTGCCTTTAGCTCTGCCTCTGACTCCCTCGCATCCTCAGGTTGGATGTGCTTCCCTTTCGTCTCCTCCTCCTGCTCCATGGGATTTGGTCCATGATTTGAAGTTGGTACAGGAGCTGGAGGCGGAGTTTGATCCGAGTTCTCGGCTTGGGGAACTTATGTCTGAATGGAATTCCTTTCAGGCGTCTTTCTCCTGTCGTCTTCAGGTGAGTTGTGATACTTTTCTCGTATGTGTTTCCTTGATTTTGAAGCTTACTCTCCGTCTTCTTTTTGCAGAGTTTTTCTGAAGATTTCGACCTTGTGTTTGGTTCTACTGAGTCACTGAGGAAGTTGTCGGTAGAACTGGCTTCCTTGAAGTCGGCGCTGGTCTCTGAGCGTGAGGCTCGTCAAGTTTTAGAGGTTGCTCTCCGTGCTCAAGTAGTTGAGGCGGAGCAGCATAAATCTACTGCCTTGGAGTCTAAGAAGGATGCTTCCAGGAAGTTGAAGATTCTGGATAGAGATTTCTAGGTACTTGTTTTTCTTTTTGCTTTTCTGTCTTCTTTGCCCTTCTTGATGTTCCTTGTCTTGATTTTATTTTTCTTTGCTTTTGAAGACTTCAAGAAAAAAAATACTCGGAGGAGACCGAGGCTTTGAAGCTTGAGGTCAAGTCCTACCGCAATCAGTCAGAGCAGGTAAAAGAGAATGCGGGGAAAGTCTTGGCGAAGGCTCGATTGATTAGGCGAGGTGCTGATTGGGATCTTTTACAGGCCAAGAAGACTGTTGAAAACCTGTCATCCCAGCTGAAAGCCTCTGAAGAGAAGTGGGAAGCCCTTTGGAACTCTTTCAGGTGGTTGCTGACTTGCTTCGGAAGCCTAAATATACCGGCTTGACATGGGTCCAGTTCCTTCCTCGGCTGCCTGGTCGCTTTGCTGGTGTTGTGAGGGAGGGTATCTTTGAAGGTATTCAATCCGTGCTTGGGCGGGTTCGGTTGCTTGACCCAAGTTTGCCTCTTGAGAGTATTTTGGATCCTGTGGAGACCCCAGAAGCTGATAAAGCCCTTACTGAAGCTGAGGGTGCGGTTACAGGCCTTGCTCGTCAGTTTGTAGATCTTGTAGAAGTTGTGTCTATTCCTGCTACATCGGGTGGAGGCCAATAGCTGCCTCTTGTAAAAAATGCTTGTGTTCTTCTCTTTGTATAACATATCTTGCCTTGTTCTTTTTCTGAGGATTTTTTCTGCCTTCTGAGCTGAATTCAGTACTCTCATTGATAGATAAGGAGAGTGTTGATATTTCTGCGGTACTTTTTTTTTGGTGTCGTGAAGTCAACTTGTAATGCTTGAGCTGGGACTAGCTTGTAGCCGTTTTATACTTCAACTTTTACGAGCGTCTCTGCTCTCATCCAGGCTGTGAAACCCAGGATAGGGCGAGTGTTGGCTTCTTGGCCGTACTCTCATCGGTGTTGTGAAAACAACCTGGAATGGTTGGGCTCAGGCTAGATTGTAGCCATTTTGCACTTCAACAGTTTGCGAGCATCTCTGCTCTCATCCAGTTTGAAAAACCCTAGGATAGGGCGAGTGTTGGCTCCTTAGCCGTACTCTCATCGGTGTTGTGAAAACAACCTGGAATGGTTGGGCTCAGGCTAGCTTGTAGCCATTTTGCACTTCAACAGTTTATGAGCATCTCTGCTCTCAACCCAGGATAGGGCGAGTGTTGGCTCCTTAGCCATACTCTCATCAGTGTTGTAAAAACAACCCGGAATGGTTGGGCTCAGGCTAGCTTGTAGCCATTTTGCACTTCAACAGTTTGCGAGTATCTCTGCTCTCATCCAGGTTAAAAACCTAAGATAGGGCGAGTGTTGGCTCCTTAGCCGTACTCTCATCGGTGTTGTGAAAACAACCCAGAATGGTTAGGCTCAGGCTAGCTTGTAGCCATTTTGCACTATAATAGTTTGCGAGCATCTCTGCTCTTGTCTAGGTTGAAAAACCTAGGATAGGGCGAGTGTTGGCTCCTTAGCCGTACTCTTATCGATGTTGTGAAAATAACCCAGAATTGTTGGGCTCAGGCTAGCTTGTAGCCATTTTGCACTTCAGCTGATAGGATCTTTGAGTCGTGAGTCCTCATTTGAGTTTGAGGTATTTCTAGAGAGTATCTTTGCTTTGCTCTTGAAAATATTTGATTACAGGTAGTCTTTTCCATGAGACTTCTTTCAAGCGTAAAATCATCGTAGTTGACTGATGTGCCAAGAGTTCTTTACTGTTGCTCCCTCTTCTGTTATTAATTCATATGATCTAGTTCCTGTTACTTTGGCTACTATGAAGGAGCCTTCCCATGGACTGAGTAATTTGTGTCTTCCATCTATTTTCTGTATTTTTCATAGAACTAAGTCTCCGACATGTAGATTTCTTGGTTGAGTGCTCTTGTCGTAGTGTCTTTTTAGTCCTTGTAGATATCTTGCTGATTGTAATGTGGTGTTGATTCTAACTTCTTCTGTGCTGTCAAGTTCTAGTCTTCTTGTCTCTTCTGCTTCTCTCTCATTGTATTGCTCGATTTTTGGTGAAGTCCAGATTAGGTCTGCTGGTAATACGGCTTCTGATCCGTATACCAAAAAGAAAAGAGAATAGCCGGTTGCTCTGCTGATTTTAGTTCTGAGTCTCCAGACTACTTTTGGTAGCTCATCTATCTATTTTGACCTGTAATCTTTGAGATCTTCATACAATCTTGGCTTTAATCCTACTAGAATGAGTCGATTGGCTCTTTCAACTTGTCCGTTTGCTTGAGGGTGGGCAACTGAAGTGTAATCTATGTTGAATCTGCAATCTTGTGCCCAACTTTTGAATTTATTGGCTGTGAAAGGTGATCCAAGATCTATGATTAGCCTGTTCGGCATCCTGAATCTATGCATGATTTCTTAGATGAATTCTTGTGCTTTTACTGAGCTGTATTTTACTAAAGGCTTGTATTCTATCCACTTGGTAAATTTGTCGATAGCCACGAATAAATATTCAAATCTGTCTTTTGATTTCTTGAGAGGTCCGACTTGATCGAGCCCCCAGCATGAGAAAGGCCATGCTGGTGGGAGGCATATCAGATTGTGAGCTGGTACGTGTGCTTGTCTTGCGAACATTTAGCAATTTTTGCAGTGTCTGACTAGTCCTTCTGCATCTTTAAGTGTTGTAGGCCAGTAAAATCCAGATCGGAAAGCTTTTCCGATAAGTGTTCTTAAAGAGGTGTGGTTCCCGCAGCATCCAGAGTGCATTTCTAATAAGATTTCTTTTCTTTGTGATGTTGGAACACATTTTAAGAGAACTCCTGATGATGCTACTCTTTTGTAGAGGTTGTTTCTGACTAAGACATAGTTTTTGCTTCTTCTAATGATCCGAGTTGATTCTATCTTGTTGTCTGGTAGCTTGTTTTCTTTGATGTAGTCGATGAATATTTACATCCAAGTTGTGTTGTTTGCGTTGATAGTCAAGATTTGTCTTTCTTCTGACTTGTCTTCAGTTGTTGTTTTGTTAGTCTTCTTAATAGATGGCTTTTCTAGTTCTTTGATGAAAACTCCTATTGGTACTTTCGCTCTGTCGTTCTAAGTTTGGCTAGTACATCACCGCGACGTTTGAATCTCGTAAGATGTGATGAATTTCCAGTCCTTGGAAATTTTCTCAAGTTTATATTTACTGTGCAATAGGCATCCATATTTTCTTTTGTGCAGTCCTAATCCTTGTTAACTTGATTGACTACTACTTCTTGAATCTCCATAGACGAGTAGTCTTTTGATTCCGAGTGAAGTAGCCACTTGTAGACCATGGATGAGAGCTTCATATTCTGCTTTATTGTTTTTAGCTTGCTATAGGATTTGTAGAACATATTTGAGTTGTTTTTCATCCGGTATGATAAGAAGTACTCCGGCTCCTACCCTCCTAGTTTTAGAGATCCATCAAGTACATTTTCCAATGGTCTAGGATGGCATCCGGAGTAGGTTGTTGAATTTCTGTCCCACTCGCAATGAAATCGGTTAGTGCTTGAGAATTGATAGCTTTTCTTGGAGTGAATTCGATCTTGAGTACTCCTAGTTCAAGCGCCCATTTTGAGATCCATCCGGTTGAGTCTCGATTTTTTTGAGTATGTCCCCGAGTAGGAAGTCTGTTACCACTATAATCTTATGACTTTCGAAATAGTGTCTCGAGCTTTACGGATGTTATCAAGATTGAGTAGAGTAGTTTTTGTACACATGAGGATATCTGATCTTTGAGATTGTGAGAACTTCGGCGATATAGTATACTTGGTCTTTGAACTTTGTAGATGTGCCCTTGTTCTTCTCTTTTGACTATAATTCTTTGTGCTTACAACTGAATTTGTAGCCGTAATGTAGAGCATAAGATCCTTGTCTTTCTTGGGAGGTACTAGTACTTTGGTGATGTGCTGATGTAGTCTTTCAGTTTGTCGAAGGCTTTCTGGGCTTCTTCGTTCCATATGAACTTGTCTATCTTTTTTAATAACTTCAAGAAGGGGAGTTCTTTTTCTCCTAGTCTTGATATGAATCTATTTAATGCTTTGCCATGCAACCTGTCAATTTTTGTAGGTCTTTTTATATCCTTAGGTGGTCCCATATTTGTTATTGCCTTGATTTGCTTGGTAATGCGGCTTCAATCCCTCTTTTGGTGACTAGAAATCCGAGTAGTTGGCCTGATGATACGCCAAATACACATTTATTTGGATTAAGCTTCCACTTCCATCTCTTAAGATTATCGAAAGTCTATTGTAGTCATCTATTAGAGTATCTAGGTTCTTTGTCTTGATGATGAAATCATCCACATATGCTTCTGCGTTCTTTCCAATTTGATCTCCCAAACAAGTCTGTATTGCTCTTTGGTAGGTTGCCCCTGTATTTTTGAGCCCAAAAGACATTGTTTTGTAACAACATGCCCTGAAGGGGGTGATGAATGATGTCTTACTTTGGTCTTCTTCTTTAAATGCAATTTGATGATATCCAGAGTAACAGTCTAGAAAAGATAGGAGAGCTGCTCCTGCTGTAGAATCCATGATTTGATCGATCTGAGGTAACCCAAAGGGATCCTTTGGACAGTGTTTGTTGAGGTCGGTGTAGTCGACGCACATGCGCCATTCATCTGAGTTCTTTTTGTGCAAAAAGACAGGATTAGCTAACCAGTCTGGGTGTAAGATTTCCCTTATGAAGCCTGCTGCTAGTAGT
Organism: Chrysopogon serrulatus; assembly: GCA_015844335.1. Lineage (NCBI taxonomy): Eukaryota > Viridiplantae > Streptophyta > Magnoliopsida > Poales > Poaceae > Chrysopogon > Chrysopogon serrulatus. The sequence continues at coordinate 62,669 of JADLZL010002738.1, read as the reverse complement.
TTGGTGATTTCTTTTTTGATTGCTTCTTTCTTGTCAGGTGAAAATCGTCGTAGTCTCTGTTTGATTGGTCTTGAGCCTTTGTTGACTTCTATTTTGTGCTCAGCAAACTCTCTTGGGACTCTAGGCATATCAGCTGGTTTTCAGGCGAATATGTCTTTATTGTCCCGTAAGAAGTTGGTGAGCGTGAGTTCCTATTTGATAGGCAGATGAGCGCTGATAGTGGCGGTCTTGAAAGGGTCGCCAGTGCCTAGATCAATCTTCTTTGTGTCCTTGTCTTCTGGTGGAGTAAGAGTGCTTTGTTTCTTTGCTGGTATTTCCATGTCTTCTGTCCTGACTTCTGTCATTGCTGTGTTGATTTCTTCCTGTGATTTTAATGATATTTGTATGGCTTGTACATCGCATTCGAAGGCACGTTTCAAGTCTCCTAGGAGCAAAAGTACTCCGTTAGGCCCTGGCATCTTCAGAAGTAGGTATGGATAATGAGGTATAGCCAAGAATTTTGCCAGTGCTGGTCTTCCGAATATAGCATGATAAGGTGACTCAAAATCTACGACTTCAAATTTGATGAGCTCTATGCGATAATTCGTTGGAGTTCCGAAGGTAACGCGTAAGGTTATCTGTCCGAGAGGCATAGCTGGCTTCCTAGGTACTATTCTGTAAAAAGGTATACTTGTAGGTGTGATCATTTTTGAGAATTCTGGTCCCATCTTCCTCAGTGTATCTGTGAATATGATGTTGAGTCCTGCTCCTCCATCGATGAGTACTTTGGTGACTGTAACTGCTGCAATTGTTGGTCCGAGTACTAGTGGATAAAGTCCTGCTTTCCCGACACTTGTCCATTGATCTTCTCGTGAGAACTGTATTGGGTATTGTGACCAGTTTATGTATCGAGGGGTAGCTGGTTCTGCTGCCATGATTGTCCATCAAGCGAGCTTGTCTTCTTGTTTGCTTCTGGATCCAGGTACCCTTGAGAATATTACTGCTACTGTTGCTCTTGGATTTTGAAATCCGTTATCTGCTGCATTGTCTTCTTCCTTTTTCTCTTTGCTTTCTTCCTTCTTGGTGTTTTCCTTTTTCATGTAATTTTCATGAAAAATTCGGCAGTCTCCCATCGGATGGTTGCCTGTTGGGCGATAGATACATCGCATTTTCTCTAGTTCTTCAAACCTTCTGGCTGGGTAGAATCTTCTTCTTTCGGTAGTTGCTATTGTGTTATCTGAATATATTTTCCTGCTGTGATATTCCTATCAGTCGTTTGGATTGTTCCATCTTTCTAGGTTGTTTCGTCTGTCCGGGTTGTTCCTTCTATCCGGGTTGTTTCTTCTGTCTGTGTTGTTTCTGTTATTCTGATCTAGGAATCTCTCTCGTGTTTTCTCCTGTGCTGTGATCATCTTTTCCACGGTGCACTTGAATTCTTCGTTTGTTCGAGGATTTTCTTTGTAGAAATCATGGAACATCCACTTTATCTTGAGTCCGTATGAGAAAGCTTCAATTACTTCTCTCTCAGTAATGTCATGAACTTGAGTTCTTAATTCTCTAAATCTTACAGAGAAATCCCCGAGACTTTCACTATGGTTTTGCTTTAATCCTTTTAATTATGCTTGAGTTATCGGATGAGTGATTATTCCCACGAAATTTTCGTAAAAAGCTTTTTGAATGTCTCCCCAAGTTCTAATTGATCCTGGGCGGAGTTTGTTGAACTATTGCAGTGGGAGTGTTTCGAGTGCCATTGGGAAGAATAGAGCTTTAATGTCGTTGTCCCCTCCGGCCAGTTCTATTGATTGAGAATAGATCCTGAGCCACTGCATTGGCTCTGTTTTCCCATCATACTTGGAATGATTTGATGGTTTAAATTTGTGAGGTAACTTGATGGTGAGTAGTTTGCCTGTGAAGCAGTGGAATCTGTCAGGTACTTTTTCTGGTCTGTAATCAGAATCCGCTTGGCTGTCGTATCGAGTTGGTGATCTGTGAAAGCTTCGTGGTGGTGATGAAGGTAATCTTTCCTTGTTCTCCTCCGTTCTTTCTGACCAATCGTAGTGTGGTCGAGTTCTTCTGTTGTCGCTTGGATTTGATAATCTTTCGAATGCTGACACTCTCCGACTTCTTTGGCTTGGCTGCTCGGAAGGCGTGTGTCGGGGAGGTACTCGGTCTTCTTGTATCTTTTGTGCAGTTGTCTTGAGTAGATTTTTGAGTTTGGCTTGTTCTTCGCTTGGGCGAGAGATGGCATCAATTTCATTTATCAACTCCTGTATCTTGTCGACAGGATCTAGTCTGGCCCTTGCTGTGGCACGCCTTTCTTCGGCTTCTCTTTTTGCTCTTTTCTCATTGTAGTCGGCCAAGTCTTCTTCATACTTGCGCCAGGCTTCCCTGCGCTCTTGTACTCGGTTTCTTCTTCCTTGCGCGAGGCTTCCCTGCGCTCTTGTACTCAGTTTCTTCTTCCTCCTTTCTTCTTATTTCTTCTTTCTCTTGCTAGCCTTTGGCTATCAGTTTCTCTCTCTCTGGCTACTGAATCAGCTGTCGGTGTTTTGTCACCGATAGCCCGCCATGGGGGTACCTAGGACGGTCTTTTGTTTGAAGGGGTGTCGGCGTATGCAGGAACTCGATAAACGCAGGTAGACATGATTTATACTGGTTCGGTACGTCGGAAAGTCACAGCGTCCTACGTCCAGTTGTGGTGGATAGTATATCGCACCCTGCGCTCTTGAGACCGTGAGGCCTCTTTGTGGTTAGGTTGGATTGGCGGTACCAGAGGTTGTCTGATCATGAGTAATTTTCTCTCTTTTTTCATTGAGTAGTCGGATTCTTTTAGAGACCTTCCATATTGAAAAGGAAGAGGGATAGAGTACTTATCTTGATCGGAGATGGTTCCTGAAGTTGAATCTTTAAATTTCAGCATCTTTCCGTCGAGGGTGTGTTGATACGTCTGCGCCATATTATTGAAGCCATAGTAAAAAGAACTCGGCATCTTTAGTGGATATGTTATAGTCGGATTGCAGAGGAAAGAACTCAGCGGGTTGCTTGCGCTTGAGGTTCCTTCTTCCGATAGCTTGAGTTGTAGAAAATCTTCGCATATCTTCGGCTCGGGTTCTTGAAGCAGCCGACCATGGAGGATTCCGTAGTCGTCCGCCTCGCAGATCCAGCTTCCAAAGATGAAAGTTGATCCTTCCGGGAAGAGCATCGTGTGTAGGTCCGCTGAGCCTTCGAAGTAGAATTCGCCGAAAGCCCCTACCTGGCGCCAGCTGTCGGTGTTTGACCACCGATAGCCTACCACGGGGTACCCGCGGTAGTTGATTCGGATCTCGGCGAATCTTAGAACTCGGCGATCACGCAAGAGACGCTCGGTTTTATCCTGGTTCGAGCCCTCGTTCGACGAGTAAAAGCTCTAGTTCAGTCGGCCTTGGCCTTTTGCGTTGGATTGATCGTGTGTGTTTTTGTTCTATTACAAGAGGGTGCCCTCGGCCTTCTTTTATGAGAAAGGTGGCCAGGGCTTTGGTGTAATCCTAGTTGGACTAGTAGATAGTGTTCTGTTCTACTTTACAGAAGTTACTTTCTAAAAGTCTGACTAGAACGCGCCGTCTTCTAGTCGACGTCGGCTTCCTTGGTCTAGATCTTCTGTTCTTCGTCGCGATGTCTGGCCGATGGGCCCGCTTCTCTGAGTTCTATGCTTGATTGGGGACCGTCTTGGTCCCGCATCGACAACTGGGGGTCATGCCTCGAGCGCAGGGCGAAGCGCACGTACCAACGACCAGGCGAGTGTGTGATGGCCTCGGCGCAGACCTTCGAGAGGGAAGGCCCTGTGGCGTTGGAAGGGATGGGGCTAAATTTCCGCGGGGAGTAGTCTCGCAGGGAGAGGAGAGGACACAGAGGGGGTCGGCGACGTCCATCTGCTTTCCAGAGAGGCAGCGCCTTGCGTCAGTCGCGCGGTCCCACCGCCGCATGGGGGCTTTTTTTCTTATGGGAGTGAGTGGTACGTGGCTAGGAACTGGGAGTGTGGATGGGGGATTTGCCGGCTCGAAAGTTCAAAAATTGGAACGGCAAACCGGGGGAGGTGGTGAGTGAGTGGGGGAAGGAGGGCTTTGGGCGCTCTACGTCCGCGCTAGAGATAGCCAAATGCGTCTGGCGAAGTTCATCGGGCTCCATTCGCTGGTCTGAAGCAGCGGCTCTGGGATGGTTTCGATGATGTGCGCAGCAGATCAGCCGGCTGGACTGGCTGCTGGAAGCGGCGGGAAGACTAGGCCAGCGAACGCAGCCGGTTAGTGCCAGTCTGCCACGAGCAGGAGCACGAGGCCGAGGAGCGGGGGGACGCGAGCCGCTTGTTTCGTTTGGCGCGGGCCGCCGCGGCTGCTTCCTCCTCTGGGCACACTGCTGCTGCCGCCGGCTCCGATGCCGGTGCCGCCGCCGCTCCCTACGCCCCCCCGTCGCTGCTCGTTTTCTCAGGTGACCAAACCTCCCCCTCCTGCCTGAGCACTTGTCACGGGTGTGCGTTTCAGTCTGAGGCGGACGGACGGGGATGCGGGCTCGGTGCGTGGAAGCATGGGCGGCGGCCTATGTGAACGCGCGCGCGCGCGAGCGTATGGGTTGTGCGAATCGCGGTGCTTAGTGCTTGCGATTGGATCAGTGTGTAATGCGTAGCGGCAGTCCAAGAGAGCTGGCCATGCATGAGATTTCAGGCCTGTGCTGAACCTTATAGTAGGTAGCTCCAAAGCACATTTCTGTGCTGTCCTGGGCGAGATGGTGCTAAATTTTCATGCACTGATGATATATGATCTGATATAGTATAGTGCTGTAGTCTGGTTCATGGGTGGCGTGAATTGCTTGTCCTGCCACAGAAAGTTGATTCAAGGTTAAATGCATAGTGCTGAGAATTGAACTTGTCAAAAAATTGCATAAAGTAAAACCTGCATTTTTCGTTACGTCCTTGGCATATCTGTCTGTCTGGATTTGCCAATACGTGTTCCTTTTTAAGACATTGGCCCTGCACTTTTGAGTTTGATTCCGGTGGGATAGCGTTTAATGGCGTTGTTGAAGAATTGAAGAGAGTCACTACTCGAGTTGCGCATGTGCTCCCTGTTTCTGATGATGGTGTAAGCACGGCTGAGATTGTGCGTGTGCTTGGTAGGTCCCGATGTTTCCTTACCATAAAATTCACTTCCCTGTTACTTGAAATATTTTAAGAGGATCTGCATTTGTCAAATATGCTGTGATGGTCTGTGTCGGCCTCCCTGTATTAGGTGGACCTGCTGTGGGAGACGTAAGATCAAGATGTTTGCGATTGTCTGATGAAAGTACTGCAGAAGCTCTTTCTGTTCGGAAATTGCTTGGGCATCGTTTGCCTACTGATCCTTCAGAGGCAAAGCTGGAAAGGTAGCAATGTGTTCCTCTTTTGCAGATCAATTTTTTTTTCTCTTTTCAGTTTCTGGCCTGGTGTCCAATTAATGCCTTCTTTATGAATAACCAATGTCAATTTTGGATTTCACAGGTACCAGATTGTAGGAGGAGACCACTCTTTATGGGAGGGAGTCTCTCGTCCATACAGGGAAACAATTCGTGCCTTTTTGGTCTACTTTCACAGTGAGGTCTGTCTCTCATGTGACATGTCTTTTCTTTTCTCCCATAAATATGTGTCAAAAGCCTGCCCTTGCTATCCACAGCCTGAAGATTAAGCAATGCATCATCACCTATTCTCTTAGTGACACATAATTACTTCTTATTTCGTGCAGATACTTCGACGGTCAGCTGAAATGTTTTGCTTCACCAACGGCAGGTGATTCTTCTAAGGTGAAATCTGCAGTAGATCATATTCTCGCAAATCATCATTGCTGTTCCTTGTGACACATTTGTTTACATATTGCAACATTTTGATGTATTTAATGGTATGATGTGCATAATACCTTGCCTTCTGTGATGTTACTTTTCGTACAGGGGATGGTATACAGGTTTAGTTGTGTAGGTAGATATGATTAATACATGTAACATTATGGAATTTTATCTTGAAATTCGAGTGCGTGATTCTCAACACATTGCAAGTTGCATACGTCAAACACCCAGGGTTAAAATTGATCATTATTTCTCATGACAACTGAAATACAATTTCTATGTTCAAGGTTAACTAATTTACAATGTCGAGGAGCAAATGTTGCAGAAGCAGAAGGGATCAAGGCAACCCCCGACACACCAAACTATCCCGAAACACATAGTTGTAAATTGAAAAAAAAAAAAAACGTTTAACCTTATACACCTTTATGCCAAAATTTTGTAGTCCAACAAGAGTGAGGGAGCAGCGCTAGTCATAAGAGAACCAACTACACAATCCATGATCGCTTCTTCAAATGAATGGTCACAGCCTGATATCGCCTGGCAACAAAGGCTGGCGCAACTTCAATGTAAGTGTGACGAAGTTTTTTTTTTCTTTCACTGTCTACAAAATGGTAATAAAAAGGTACAGGCTGGAACCAAGATCATAACCAGACGGAAGACACCTCAGCTCCCAATCAATAGTATACTCTTCAAATGAGATGTGCCGACAACTACTTGCACCAGAGCACTTTGTTCCCCTCTTGTTTGTGTACGCTTTGGTTAATCGGGTACTGGCTCCAGTTCTAAAATATGTTTTGTTCCAGTTGAAACCATCCAGCTACTTGATGCATTACCGAATGCTTAGGCTGCTCAAATCATCCACAATATGCAGTGTCCCGTTCAAACTGCCTTGTTCTCCCTCTTTCGATTTTAGCTGAGGATTTAAAGCAATTCCATTTTCTGGTGAACTCTCAAGACTATGGTCAACAGCATAGGCTGAAATAACGCTCTTGATGCCTTCAAAGTACATCGGGTAGGGAAAATATTCCGCACACCGTGCCTTCCACCCTGTTGAAAAAGAAAAGTTATTCCTGGTAATGTAAAAGGAACAAACATCTATTAGGCACGCTTTATTAGTAGGTGCATGCTAAGAACATCCAGCACCGGTATTGTGCTGTACAAATCTGTTTAACATGCAACACACTAATTAGGTCATTGCACTAATGATTCTAGCAACCAGAATAAATCCTCAAAGCATGCTATTGTGCAATACTAAGCACCCTAGTGACATACATATTCATATAATGCAGAATTAAAATACCTAACACAGCAACAAAAGAAAAGGAGAAAACCCTACCTCATTTCTAGCAAAACGATGTAGTGTGTGACACAATACGGGTACAACAAATTTGAAACTTACTATTTGCAGCATCCTGATCACCAAAGACTGTCTCCAGCAATTTGTGAACATCAATACAATCTTGAATTTGCCATTCTTTTACAGGACCAAGCACACTATGCCTGCATCAGAATAAAAAGAAATGTAAACACCCATACAAGGCAGCTGAGCAAATAGAGGCCTTTTTTTTTCGTTCTTTACCCTGATGATGTACTATTTGTTGAATCTTCAATTAATTGAATTGCCTCCATCTTCTTATCTAGCTCCAAGAGATACATCATTTCAGCACCAGCTGCTCGGTGCATCAAGGAAGCTGGCAAAGAGATATCATCAAGAAAGAGTAAGATTCCTGATCAGGTCAATACCCTCTAAGAAGAGATTGGTTAGTTACCATTGTGTTTTTCAAGGAAACTTCTGTTTACTTCAACAAGGGACTTTCCATATAATTGCCTGTAAATTGTTGGTACTTGTTATTAGTCAGATAAATTGGTAGTAAACACACAATGATACAGCAAGTGCCAACATAGAACCTCATGTCAGGTCGTTCAGCTTCCAAAACATTCCAAATTAGCTTCTCCGAATCAGTCACTGGTCCAGGAAGACTGTTTATCTTGTGGAAGAATTTTATCTGCAAAATAAAGATCGAATAAATAACAACACAATAAATGATCAGATTTATCTACAATTAATCAGGTGAAGTATTTAAAAAAGTGTCACTAATGTAGTATGCTGTCACTCAAAACTACTAGCTCATTTTGATTCAGAGCCCTATCTTCCAACAACTAATAATATTATTAACCACTGTTGTAGCCCCTAATCACCATCACTATCACCTAGCGTAATCAAAATGGTGCATTATGTGTGTGGCCACTAGTGTACAAGGCATTACATCAAATATATACAAGCACAGTATGTCACTCAGAAAGCATGAGCGCTATTCTCTAAAAAAAAGAAGTATCATGAGAAGCTCTGTAAATGTCAAAAGATGCCACAAAGAACACCATACCCATTTCCAAGAAGTATTTCCATATTATGCAACTTGCCACTCAAAGTAGCAACAATTCTATATGAATTAAGTGCTATCACTAAGCAAGAAAGCACTAAATATTTTCATGGCCCTGAATCCATAAAGACTCAAGCAACCATGAACTCTGCTGAATTCATATACTGAAGAAACCATTAACTCATAATGCAACAATTGACTCCACATTGTTCGCAAAAAATAATAATAATAATAACAATAATAACAATAACAATAACAATAACAATAACAATAACAATAACAATAACAATAACAATAACAATAATAATCCACATTAATTCTGAGTGGATAATAATAATCCACATTAATTCTGAGTGGACAAACAGAGACCTATACAGCCTTTTTGCCCTCAGAATTCACCCAAACAAATAAACAAAATATCATCAGACTTCAAAATGCACCCGAATGTGTGTGGCATGCAGTCCTAGAATATATTGATCAAAAACAAACTCAAAACTGTTGGCAGCTAGCCTCCATGCACAGATGAGCAACCTGCGCACCCTCACACAACACTTGGCTAGAGGAAGGAGGTTTTGAGCACAGAACACAGCATACACAAGTGCAGCAACTGAACTTACTGTTCTCTATTGCATTATAGAGTCGTCCCCAAAATATGTGTCATTTTTGGTTTTCGTACCACAAGTTTGACTCGATTTATAGAAAATACGTGCAATATTTATATCTCTAAATAAATTTATTAAAAAACTAGATTCAAAGATCTTTCCGATGATACTAATTATGATACTAATCGATGATACTTACTATTTATAAAAATTGCTGGCAGTTGTTTCTCGAAAAGCGAAAAGCGACAGATATTCTGGGACGGAGGAAGTATATATACAAGTAGTGGCAGATTTACCAACTACAAGTTACACTAGTACTTGGCTGAGATCAGCCACAACTACTTAGACATGGCTGAGGTGAGCCACTACATGGTTGGCCTATTGCCATACCTAGTACAGTAGATGCAAGGACAGCAGGAATGACCTATTGACAACTCCATGCTGCAGCAAAACAATAGAGAGAGCAGCAGATTATCTTACAAAAATCAAGGTAACAGCATTCAGTTTGTTCTTATCGAAGATATCATGGGCTCAAGGCAGAGTTATCAGAACCATAAATTCATGATTTTAAAAAAATGACTCTGAAATCCCAATAGCTGTTAGGTCATTAGTGTACTGTAAGAAGAGACAATTTATTATGACATATCACATAATTCATGGAAACAAAGAGCTTAATGGAAGCTGTTTTTAAACATACCAAACAGCGGTGACTGTCTGGATTATCCTCATCCAATTTAATGAGCTGTTTCACTGCCTGAAATTATAGATGGATTACGAAAATTAATGCTGATGTACAACAGAAGGTAACAAATTAAGAGCATGTAGCGAGTTACTTATGATAATACTCACACACATTTTAATGTTCAAAAAGGAAAAAAAAACTAACCCGCATGCTTTCAACTAGATAAATTATCAGTATTATATTCATTAACATGCAATGTTCAGGGTATCCTTCTAGTAGTTGTAGAAGATGATGCTCAGTGATCGGGAGAGAAAATTTAGGAAACAAATTCATATGTAAAAAAATAAAACCCATCAAGGGCAAACACCCATATCCATGCATATCACAGTGCCGACTCACTTCTGACATGTTTAAAATGATAGACTAAGTCTAGTGCTTATCTAGTGTAATTGGTGGCTGTGTCCCCACCCTTATCTTTACCTTGCTTAGCACCTAAGTTTCCTGTTTTACCCTTTACTTGGCTCTCAAGAAGATGCCTATATGTATCCCCCAAAACTGCCATTTTGGCTTGGCTAATGAAATAGAAAATCTGCCCCAAATCCTGAGATTTGTTCCAACAATTGGTATCTAGAGCCTAGTTCATCTAGGGTTCTCCCCTCTTACCTCCAAGCCAGCCATGTCTGTCCACACAGCTTCTTCCTCTTCCCATCGCTCCATCCGGTCCATCACCTCCAGCGCCAGGCGCAGAGGAGTCACCGGCGCGGATGCTGCAGTGGAGGCTCGCCTTGAGGAGGCTGAGCGGCGCCAGCAGGAGGCCGACCGACGGGGCAGCAGCCCGCCGAGCGCAGCGCCTGGCAGCCGCCGAAGCTCGCTGCAGCACGGGCCACGCCCAGGCGGCTGCCGATGCGGCTGCTGCTGCCGCCCGGCGGCGCGCAGAGCTGGCCGCCCTGCGTGGCTGGGGCAGAGGACGCCGGGGAGTGGAGCTCGAGGGAGATCTGCCGGGCGAGGAGGAGGACGCGGACGCGGGCGGATCTGGCCGGCCGATGGGCGGGCGGACCCGCGGGCGCAAAGCCCCAGCGCGCGGGCGGCCCCTCCGGCAGGCGCGGCGGCTCCTCCGTGGGCGCAGCAGGCCCAGGCGCTGGCGGACGTCTTCCCACGCGCCGGCACGCACGCGCGACGCGGGAGCAGGGGGATCCGCGGGGCGCGGGTCTTCTCGCGACCAGGGACGCGACGCCGCGGCAGGCCCGCGTCCCAGGCCTGGCTGGACCAAGGGGTCTCCACTGCCGGGCTCAGCAGCGCGGCGCCCGGATGGGCTCCCCCAGGCAGCAAAGCGGCCCCAGCAGCAGGCACCCAGGCAGGAGCATGTGCTGCAGGTGCACGCGGGCGCTGCTGCTGGTGCTGCAGCGGCTCCAGCAGCGGGTGCTGTTGCCGGGCGGCAAGCTGGCGCAGCGGACGCCGCCAGCACGTTCTCCGCGGCTTCAACGGCGGATACGGCCTCGATCCACGGGTCCGGCGCGCGATGGAGGCGCAGCGGGGAGCGCGAGCGCGCCGAGCAGCAGCGGGCGCAGCGAAGCCTTCTACGGCCGCGACCACGACGACCGGGACCGGGCGTGCGTGGCGGCGGCGGCAGACGCCGACGACCGCGACCGCGCCCACGACGCGACGGATGGCTACGACGACGACGTGCGGGGAGCGTGGAGCGGACGGGATGCTGGCGCACAGAGCCCTCACAGGCGGCGCGCCTCCCCTTCGCCGGAGCGACGCGTCCGCACCATCGTCAAGGACTCAGGCGGCGGGTGGCCCATGCTCACCAAGACCAACTACTCCGAGTGGTCGATGCTGATGAAGGTTAAGCCCAAAAAGCGAGACTTGTGGGAGGCGGTCCGGTACGGCGACGCCGACTTCTACGAGGATCGGCGCCGCACCGGAGGCCCTCCCTTTGCCGCCCCCCGATGGAGGTGGGAGCCACCCTCGCGGACAAGGCGACGGCGACGCATGGGACGCCATCGCCACCGCACGCATCGGCAGCGACCGCGCACGCAAGCGCCACGCTGCTGAAGCTTCGCCAGGGGCGGGCGAACCGGGCGTTCAAGCCGCGAGGACATCGACGACTTCTCCGTCCGCCTCACCATTCTACAGCAGCAGCTGGAGAGGTACGGCGACCGACATCACCGAGGAGAGAGCCGTCGAGAAGCTCCTCACCGTCGTCCCGAGGAAGTACAAGCAGCTCGCCTGCCTCGTCGATCATCACCCTCACGGACCTTGACGAGCTGACGGTCGAGGGGTGACGGGTCGCCTCAAGGCCGCCGATGGGCTCGAGCAGCTGCCTCCTTCGGGCCCGGTCTCCATCGGCGGCAAGCTTCTTTTTCACCGAGGAGCGGTGGCGTGCGCCAAAAGGGAGTTAAATAGAAGAGGGGCGGAGACTTAGGTCGTTTACACAGGCGGCCGCAAGCGTCGACCGCGCCAGCGAGCGCATGAGGCTCCTCAGGCGCGTGGTGGCGCTCCTGACGGCGGCGCCCGGCAAGGCGGCTCGGGACGACATCTGCAAGAAGCGGGAAAGACCGGCCACCGGGCCAAGGACTGCCGGGCGGAGCGCCGCGCGACGTTCGTGCACACGTTGTGCGGGGCGCAGGAGAGTGACGAGCCGGCTGTTTCCTTGTCCACGGGAGCATTGAGTTGCACTCCCCTCCCGCAAACGTCCGCCGCCGCTCTCCTCCACTTCGACGAGCCGCGGCCCCACGCCTTCCTCGGCTCCGGTACGAGCGACGAGAAGATTGACGGCTGGTACCTCGACACCGGCGCCACCCACCACATGACCGGGTGGCGGGAGTACTTCTCCGACTTGGACTCCAGCGTGCGAGGCACCGTCAAGTTCGGGGACTCCTCCACCGTGGAGATCAAGGGTGCCGGCTCCGTCATCTTCACCGCCAAGACGGGCGAGCACCGGCTTCTCACCGGCGTCTACTACATCCCTGCGCTCAGGAACTCCATCATCGGCCTGGGGCAGGCGACGAGAACGCGGGTCGCGTGGAGATCGAGCACGGTGTGTTGTGGGTCTGGGACCGCAGCCACCGGCTTCTCGCCAAGGTAAACAGGGGAGCAACCGCCTCTCCTTCGTCCTTCACGCACGGTGGCGCAGCCCCTCTGTCTTGCAGCTCGCCGCGACGACGACGCCTGGAGGTGGCACGAGCGCTTTGGGCACCTCAACTTCGAGGCCCTGAAGCGGCTCGGGAGCAAGGAGATGGTCCGGGGCATGCCGCACGTCGACCACGTGGAGCAGTTCTCGCGACACCTGCGTCCTCACCAAGTCGAGGCGGCTTCCCCTCCCTCGTCAGGCCAGCTTCCGCGCCACGGAGAAGCTGGAGCTCGTGCACGGCGACCTCTGCGGGCCCGTGACCCCGGCCACACCTAGAGGCCGGCGCTACTTCCTGCTACTCGTCGACGACGTCTCCCGCTACATGTAAGGCTGTCCTCCTCGGCGGCAAAGGCGTGCAGCTGACGCCATCAAGCGCCACCAAGCTGTTGCGGAGAAGGAGTGCGGCCGCAAGCTTCGGTGCTCCGCACCGACAACGGAGGCGAGTTCACGGCGGCTGAGTTCGCGGCGTACTGTGCGCCGACGAAGGGATCCAGCGCCACTTCTCCGCCCCGTACACCCCTCGGCAGAACGGGGTCGTCGAGCGTCGGAACCAGACGGTGGTGGCCACCGCCCGCGCCCTCCTCAAGCGAGAGAGGATGCCGGGCGATCTGCTTGGGAGAGGCGGTGATGATGCCCGTCCACCTCCTCAACCGCTCGCCCACCAAGGCACTCGGCGGCAAGGCCTTACGAGGCATGGCACGGGCGCAAGCCGGCGGTCAACTACTTCCGCGTCTTGGTCTGTCTCGCGTTCGTCCAAGGAGCTTGGCCACGTTGGCAAGCTCGGCGGCCGAGCACTCACGGGGTCTTCATCGGCTACCCCGACCGGCGTGAAGGGCTACGCATTCTCGACCCCTCGAGACACGGCGTGTGCGCATCGCCGCGTGGCGTGGTGTTCGGCGAAGAGGCGAGGTTGGACATGGGGCAAGATGGTCGGCGGCGGTTCGGCCCGACACTTAGCGACTTTCGTCGTCGACTACGTCCACCGAGGGGCTGGGGGGAGCTAGCGGCTCGTCTTCACCGAGCTCATCTACCTCTACACCACGCTCGCCATCGGCTCCGGCGAGTCCACGCCCGGCCACGCCCGTGCTCCCCACACCGGAGCCTGCTGCCCACGCCCAGCGCTTGCTACGCCCCCGCCGCTTCTACACGGGAGGCGCCTGCAGCCCCACGTACTCCTACACCGGGCCCGTCTGCACCATCTACACCGCGCTCTCCACCGGTGCTCACTTCCCCAGGATCGACTTCAGCTGCTTCGGTCCACGACGAGCAGCGCACCGTGGAGTTCGCCACTCCGCTGTCCCACGACGAGGACCGCATCGACGCTTACTACGACGACGAGCCCCTCCGCTACCGCACCATGGACGACATCCTCGGCGAGCAGCCCGTCCCGAGCTTGCTCAGCCACGACTTCGAGGCGGAGCTACTCCTCGCCGTCGACGACGACGAGCCCCGCTCTTTCGCTGAGGCGGAGGGAGATGCGGCTTGGCGGGCCGCGATGAAGGAGGAGATGGACTCTGTCGAGCGGAACCGCACGTGGGAGCTTGCTGATCTTCCGACCGGCCACCGCCCTATCACCCTTAAGTGGGTGTACAAGCTGAAGAAAGACGAGGCCGGGGCGGTGATCAAGCACAAGGCGAGGCTGGTGGCTCGTGGCTTCGTACAGCAGGAGGGAGTCGACTTCGACGACGCCTTCGCGCCCGTTGCACGGATGGAGTCCGTCCGGCTCCTCCTCGCGCTAGCTGCCCAGGAGGGTTGGCGCGTCCACCACATGGACGTCAAGTCGGCCTTCCTCAATGGTGATCTGAAGGAAGAAGTCTACGTTCGCCAGCCGCCGGGATTCGTCATCCCCGGCAAGGAGGGCAAGGTCCTCCGCTGCGCAAAGGCCCTCTACGGCTTGCGGCGGGCACCCCGAGCTTGAACGCCAAGCTGGACTCCACCCTCAAGCAAATGGGGTTCCAGCAGTCCTCACGAGGCCGCCGTCTACCGGCGGGGCAAGGGAGGCAATGCCCTGGCGGTGGGCGTGTGCGTTGGCGACACGGTGATCACCGGCACCAAGGAGGAGGAGATTGAGGCATTCAAGGCGGAGATGAAGTCCGTCTTCCAGATGAGCGACCTCGGCCTTCTCTCCTTCTACTTGGGGATCGAGGTCCACCAGGACAGCTCCGGCATCTCGCTTCGCCAGACTGCCTACGCCAAGCGGATCGTCGAGTTGGGTGGCCTCACCGGCTGCAACCCAGCTCACACCCCCATGGAGGAGAAGGCGAAGGCCGAGCCGGGAGAGCACGGCAAAGGAGGTGGGCGCGACGCGATGCACCGGCGCATTGTGGGGAGTCTTCGCTACCTCGTCCCACACGCGCGCCGGACTTGGCGTTCGCCGTGGGCTACGTCAGCCGGTTCATGCAGCGACCGACGACGGAGCACCAGCAGGCCGTGAAGAGGATCCTCCGCTACGTCTCGGGGACCTCCGACTACGGCTTGCGCTACCCGAGGTGCCCCGGAGCAGCGCACTTCATTGGGTACAGCGACAGCGACCACGCCGGCGACATCGACACGAGCAAGAGCACGAGCGGGACGCTATTCTTCCTCGGCAAGTGTCTCGTGAGCTGGCAGTCCATCAAGCAGCAGGTGGTGGCTTTGTCGAGCTGCGAGGCGGAGTACATCGCTACCACGACCGCTTCCACACAAGCGCTTTGGCTGGCCCGTTTGCTGGGTGATCTCCTTGGGAGGGAAGCCGAAGCGGTGCAGCTGAGAGTGGACAGCAAGTCTGCCTTGGCATTGGCGAAGAACCCCGTCTTCCACGAACGCAGCAAGCACATTCGAGTGAGGTACCACTTCATCAGGAGCTGCTTGGAGGAGGGGAGCGTCAAGGCTGGGTACATCAACACCTCGGATCAGCTCGCTGACTTCCTCACCAAGTCCCTCGAGCGAGTCAAGTTCCGTGGAGCTTCGTACCAGGATTGGGATGGCTCGAATCCACCCGGAGGCAACGCACAAGCCTTAGGGGGAGATTGATAGACTAAGTCTAGTGCTTATCTAGTGTAATTGGTGGCTGTGTCCCCACCCTTATCTTTACCTTGCTTAGCACCTAAGTTTCCTGTTTTACCCTTTACTTGGCTCTCAAGAAGATGCCTATATGTATCCCCCCAAAACTGCCATTTTGGCTTGGCTAATGAAATAGAAAATCTGCCCCAAATCCTGAGATTTGTTCCAACATAAAAGTCCTACTGGCAGAGGGGGAGAAAAAGCTAATGCATGAGAGAACGATGGGGGATAAAGCCTGGCATCCATGTACCAGAGAGAGAAGTGTTTTGCTGCTTTTTTATCTTCGCACAAAACATGCAGTTTTCAGATTTTGCACATATCTAACACTTTCTTTATACATATGAATGATACCAGGAAACTGTTAGCTTATAATTACAGATTTTTTATCCAACTATAATTACAGATTTTTCTTCATACCAGGAAACCTTTACCTTATAATCATTGTATTTATATTAGGAATAAAAGCTTATAACTACCGATAGCAGTAGTGTATCATCAATGAATTTACAGATACATATGCCACAGCCTATCAGGATGTAAACAGAGTGAGGAAATCATAATGAGAGCGAGAGTAGAGTAGATTAGGGCTAGATAGGTGATATTAGACAGACATAACATACCTGGAAAGCAAGTAAAACCTTTTGCTTTCTCATGCTTAGCTCAAATGAAAGTATATGGGTCTCTAATGAGTCTGATGAGTTATTCTGCAGAAGCTTCAGGTATTTCGAAGCTTCTGCAAGCGGGTCTTCAATCTGCAAACAAGAAATTGCAAGCACAGATAACTCCTCATAAGAACGGAAAGTCCTATATTGCGACTTCTGAGTACCAAAAACAGATAAATATTACACAAAAACATAAGACCATGCAGTGCACATAAATACCTGGATTAATTTTTCACCATGTGGATCCAGATCAATTGGTCTTGCATGTTGTTTCTTTCCAGATTTTGAACTGTTAGATGAAGCTGTTTCATCCTCATGTTTCTCTTCAGCCTCCTGGAAGAATGAGACAAAATCAGAAAACTAGGTAAACATTGATCCTATGTGAGCGTCTGAGATTACCCTTTTTTAGCCAGCGCTTCTGCTTTCTTCTGCTTTTGCCTCAACTTCTTCCTCTGAGCAGGTGGCAGTTTTGATATCTCATCATTCTCTTCCGTAGAAGATTTTGTTGGAGAATCATGCAGTTTCATATAGCACCTGCAGTTTGTGCCAGCAGCATCACCAACTATCCTGGATAGAGGCACAAACTAATGAAAACAAAACACCAGAAGCAAACCATTACCTGATAGCTCCAGAAGCAGCCTTGTGGAAGTATTCATGAGCATGCAAATGATCTTGAAACTTCAGCATGCTCTAAGTGTCATTTTCCGCAAGCAATATGAATGGAAGTCAAATTGATCTTCAGTCATCAGCGTAATGCTTTTCAACTGCCAAGAAATTTTTTAGGGCCCGGCCAAGATCAGCTTGACGGTAATAGCTCTCCCCAGAAGCAAGTTCATACCTTAAGTGATATATATCTAGTTAGATAGAAAATGAGAATAAGAGACGGACAGCAGAGGGGAAAGAGCACATACCACATGCACTGCATGTCATGAAGATTATTGTGTTGATCACCATCTTTTTGTAAACAAGACAGCAGTCTTCTCAGCAAGGCCAACCTTCATACATCACAAAAAACAGCTAAACATAAAAGGAGCTTGCAAATATAACGACAAGAAATTCCAGTGCTTTCTTTTTGGATAAATGCTAGTCTCTCCATGTATTCCCTTTTCTTGAACCCAGCATTGTCATACCAAAATGCATTGACAATAACCTTTTTAAAAGTTATAATGGAAAAAAATAATTATATGATCATGGTGGCAAAGATACTTTTTTCCACACAGCAAATCTAAATACTTATATACATATGAGTGGTCAAGTTAATAGGTCTATGCAGTGCTCTGAAACAACACTGATGACAACAAGTATAAAGGCCACAGAAAAGAGGTATGTTCCTAAGCTACCTGGTCAGCCTGAAGCATCTGCGTAACACACTCGCTGTTTAAATAACGATCAGCAAGATCCATGGATCTAGCTTCATCTGCTAATCACGGCTGCTGCTGTGAAATTTCCAGCATGTTGCAATATCTTTCCCTGGAATAAAAGTGTGAGTATTAGCAGAGTCATAAACAGCATGGGACTTCTATTAGTATGATATAATCAATTGAAACCTTACAACAGATCAGACTAAGACCAGACTAAGCAATCATAATGGTCCTGGCGAGATTTAGATGGTGATGAAAAACAATGCTGGTTCACTACATGTATATAAATAAGAGATCACTTAAATTTACAGGAGACATTAGCTATATTGTAAACAAAATACGCAACAAAACTACGTCTAAACAAAATGCGTAATGCGTGCATGTGTGAGTGTGGGTGAATGTGAGTGAGAGAGACACCTTTACTGAATATAAATCGATGACAGTCGGTGTATGTGAGATAGCCTCATCGATTTTATTTAAGGCGATGTCATATTGTCCTTTTCTGTCATACTGCTGCGTTAGACAATATGGGGAAGAAACATGATTATTCAAGTTCATGATATTTTTCCATACAAAAATGAGAAGTTTATCACAAAACATGTAAATGGCACAGCAAATGCAGACCTGAGAAATCAAAAACAGAGTCCACAACAGTGTGGAAGGAGGCTCCTTCTTTGGACTGCGAAGCAAGACAGTTAAAATCAATAGTAATCATTGGCAATAACCAGGCCCGGCTCTAAGGGGGGGGCAGGGAGTGCGACCGCCGGGGGCCCATGGAGCTGGGGGGCCCAAGACCATATAGGTAATTAGTATATATAGTTTTCTATTTGGCATAATAAGCATTTGAAGGCCCATAGGCCATAGAGAAAACAGCCCAAGCCGTAGGAAACTCTTTGCTTGCACTACGTAACTCTCCATCTGATCCATCGAGTGGAGCCCCAGGCTGCCAGGTGACGTTTCATCTTCGTTTGATCGTATCCTGCCGCCAGGCCGCCGCCGGCGCCACCGCTCTGTGAGATTGTGACCTTGCGTCCCTGCCCTGCGCCCCTGCCCATCACCATCGCTCGGCAACAGCAAGCAGCAGCAGGCAAGAACCAGGACACCGGCGTCTCCTCAGTCCTCACCCGGCGACCGGCAAGCAGCAGAGCAGCAGGTAATAAGGACGCCGATCCTCCTCAGTCACAGTATGCAACATGAACACACACCTATATTAGTATTTCTCTAATTTATTTATTTGTCTAGGGTTATAAATTTCTAATTCAATATATTTATTCGAATATGATAGATGTTGCCTAAGAAGCATTTGTCCGGTTCTCAGAAAAGAAAAAAAAGAAAACAAGAAGATCAGTTCATAGAATCACAGAGGGGTGCTCTACATAAGTTTTTACTAGTTCCAAGTAATGCTGAGGTCAGGGCCGCTGAAGCTAGTCCTGGTCAAGATCAGGGGCATGAACAAGTTCAAGTCGATGCCAATGAAGGTGCTACAGAAGAGCAAAATTTAGATGCTGAAGCTAATCCCAATGACCATACTCAAGCTTCAGGACGTGACACTTTACAGCCTTCAGATGATCTAGAAGATTCATTTTTGAATATCTTTGATCCTAGGACATGGGAAAATCTTGATAATAGCAAAAGGGATATCTTAATTGAGAAGGGGCCTGTAAGAGAAATGGATTTAGAGTTCCCTAGTGATCTTTTGAATAGGCATTTTTCATATGCTTATTACTCCAGAAGGTTAACTAATGGTGAGGTTGTTGACAGGAAGTGGCTGGTGTACTCTAAACATGTGGACAAGGTCTATTGTTTTTGCTGTAAGTTGTTCAAATCAAATCAGAACAAGTCTTTGTTAGCATCCGATGGAGTAAGGGATTGGAAGCATCTCAGTGATAGACTCAAAAACATGAGAACAGTGTGGAGCATCTGACAAGCATGAATACATGGAATGAGCTTCGGCTTAGATTAAGCAAAAAGCAAACAATTGATGATGAATTGCAACGGGAAATTGCAAATGAAAAGGAGCGTTGGAGACAGGTCTTGGTAAGAATAATTTCTGCTGTGAAGTTTCTTGCTAAACAAAATCTAGCCTTTCGTGGATCAAATGAGAAACTTTATCAATGTAACAATGGTAATTTTCTAGCCACAGTTGAAATGATTGCTGAATTTGATCCTGTGATGCAAGAACATATTAGGCGCATTCAAAGTAATGAAATTCACCATCATTATCTTGGCCATAATATTCAGAATGAGTTGATTGGTATTCTTGCTAATGCTGTGAAAAATCATATCTTAAAGATTATCAAAGATGCCAAGTATTTCTCTGTTATCTTGGATTGTACACCAGATGTGAGCCATGAAGAACAAATGACACTAATTGTGCGTTGTGTTAATATGTCCAGTATCATTCCAAGAGTAGAGGAATTTTTCTTGGAGTTCTTACAGGTTGATGACACCTCCGGATTGGGTCTTTTTAATGTTTTGTTGGATGCACTGCGGTCTCTTGATTTGAATATTGATGATGTGAGAGGTCAAGGTTATGATAATGGTTCCAATATGAAGGGAAAACATCAAGGTGTGCAGACACGTTTGCTTGAAATTAATCCAAGAGCATTATATATGCCGTGTGCATGTCATAGTCTGAATCTCACTCTTTGTGATATGGCAAAATCTTGCACCACAGCTATTTCATTCTTCGGTGTTATACAACGGATATATTGTTTGTTTGCACGCTCTACTAAAAGGTGGAAAATTTTGACTGATAATGTTGAGAAGTTTACTGTCAAACCCTTGTCTGATACTCGTTGGGAGAGTCGAGTAAAGAGTGTGCAACCTATCAGGTATCAAGCCCCGCAAATAATAGCAGCTTTGAAGGAAGTGGAAAGAACTTCTACTGCAGACCCAAAATCAGTAAGTGAAGCTCAGTCATTGGTAACTGCACTTAAGAAATTTGAATTTATAGTTGGTATGGTTATATGGGATGATATTTTATCTACTATCAACATGGTGAGCAAAAAGTTACAATCAAAGATTGTGTGCTTAGATGCTACTCTCAAACAAATTGAAGGGGTCATCTCATATTTTCAGAAGTACAGAGAAGAAGGCTTCAATGCTAGTATTGAGACTGCAAAATCCATTGCATCTAGTGTGGGCATAGAGCCAAAATTTTCTACAAAGCGCCAAAGTAAAAGAAAGAAGCATTTTGATGAGCAAAATGATGAAACTGAAGAATTACAACTTTCAGCTATAGAATCCTTCAAATTTGAGTACTTCATAGTTATTGTTGATGCTGCAATTGCTTCACTGACTACTCGATTTGAGCAACTCAAGAAATTTGAAAAAATATTTGGTTTCTTATTCAACTCAGAAAATCTGAAATCCTTGGATAATAATGAGCTACGGAAGTGCTGCACTAATTTTGTGGAATCTTTTTCTCATGACAACAAGTCTGATGTTGAGTTGGATGATTTTTTCTCTGAATTAAAAGTGTTGCAAGTATCTTTGCCAGAAGAATTGATGTCAGCACTTGAGATTCTTCAGTTTGTTAAAGCTGCAGATTGCTATCCAAATGTCTCCATTGCTTACCGAATTCTCTTAACTATTCCAGTGACAGTAGCATCAGCCGAGCGAAGTTTTTCCAAACTAAAACTATTGAAAAATTGTTTGAGGTCAACTATGTTACAAGAAAGATTGAATGGCTTAGCTATCTGCAGCATTGAGAAGGATATCTTGGATGACCTTAATCTCGATACTATTATTGAAGATTTTGCATCAAGAAATGCTCGAAGACGCTTTTTTTCAAGGCACTGAAACATTACTTTTTATTTGAGGTAATTATAATGATTACTATTTTTAAGTTTCATATTATGCTATTGTTACGTTTGATGAACTATTGATTACAAAAAAAAAATATTGTTTGTACTATATAATTTAGTTAAAGGGGCCCTTATCTTCTTGCTTGCCCAAAGGCCCTTCAAATTATAGAGCCGGCGCTGGCAATAACTCAGTTACCTCGTTAGTTATAATGACTGCTTTCTTGAGCAATATGATTGTCACAGACTGTTAACAAGCACAATCTTGAAAAGAGGGCCAAACACTATCTAGTTACAGCTTGTTGCATTAGAGCAAAAATGTTATTTAGCAATTCTGGTGTAAGGAACACATGAATATTTTGCACAGTTCAACAAGTAAGATCAGGTGCCTATTAATGATTATGTATTTCGAGTTGCAAGCTTTCAACAAATGGCATTTCATGTATTTATTTAGGGACCATTGCCTCTCAGAACCATCTAGAAGTCACCAAACAGAATCTGGTTAAGACATCAAGTACTTCAAGCATTGCGAAATGACACAACAAATGGTTGGCTAAACAGCAATCAGTTGATAAGCAAGAAACATGCATTCACAATAGTTGTCGGGCACTAAGGATTACCATCCGGGAAAGCATCCAGAAGTCCTAATTGAATCTTCTATTTTAAGAAATAACTGCTCCAGTATGTTTGCCTGTCAAAAGGATTTAGAATTCGCATATGAAGTGGCCTGCTGGCTTAAAATGTGACCACTAAACGAAATAAAGCACAAAAAGTGTTACCTTGCCAGGATGTTCATACAGCGGGCTTAAATCAGAAAATAGTGAGGGCACACCCTGAGAGAAAAAAAAAATGTATGGGATGCATTGCAATTGATTATAACAACTTAATGCTGAATGGTAAGGAAACAAAAATAAAAATAACCACGATGAAATACCATATATGTACTATCTGCAAACTGTACTATCACACCTTTGTTAATAGAGGTCTGACATAGTTGTCTGCTGCCTCCTGGAATTTCTCACCTTCCAGAAAATCAATAGGGATACGCTGTCGGCATAAGGAAGATGCACAAATTTAGAATCACAGATTCTCAAGTACATGCCCTGCTTACTACCAATACATGCAGGGAAAGTAGAGTTTTCCCTTGTATATAGGATAAAACCAGCCATGTCCATGTTTATGGTATTATTTTTGTATCACTAGGAAGTTTAGATGAAGTCACAGTTTAAGATAGTTTATTAGTTTACCTTAACAGCAGATGACCAAGCATACTTCTCTTTAAGTGAGTTGTATAATGCACTTAAACGCTCAACATCATCAGAAGAATATTGACCATTATCAGAGTACAGGCCAAGGCACTTTTGCACAGCAATGAAGTATCTGAGTGGAAACAGTGAGAGTACCAAGAGGTAGGTTATAAATATAATGCCAGTACAAACAATGTTATGAAAGGCACACAGACGCATTATTTTGATAGCAAACAAGAAATCCACTCATATTTTCAAGAACAGATGTTGCTAATCCAAAATTTGATATAATTACAAGACTGCATGGTTGTTCTTCGCCTAATGCCTTTTCCTACTATCTACTGGCAGCGGTAGAGGTAGATTAAGAACATCACTAGGCAAATCCAGTCCATGCGAACAATACACCTTCCATTCTCACTCTACACGAGGAGCGTTAACGTCATTAGAGTGGATGGCACCCCACAATACATCAAAAAGGAGAAAAATACACATTTTGGTGCGTGTGTGCATACCATGTGTCTGTGTAGGGAAGGTAATGCAGCAGCAAGCAACATGTTGGAAACATCTAGATCATACTTAAACCTCCCTCCTTGATTCAGCTTAAGGTGTTAGCTAAGATATCATTTATCATGGCTCCCCAAGGCTTCAATCAGACTAAGAGTAACCATGTGAGGATAACACACCCACTCATAATATATTGCCACCCCAAGTATGGATGATATAAACCACGTATGTCAATTGTTCAACACAAATTAATAAGTTTATTTCCCACATGGGCATCACCTAAGGAGGCAAACAATTCACTCCACACATTTTCCTTTATCAACTTCAGAATGCAGGTATCACTGGTACGTTGAAACAGTCATTTCGACATTTTGTCTATTCATTCAGAGCTAGTATAGACAAAGGAAATTAAACAGATTGATGAAATTGCAATGCCTAAAACCATATATCCGAGTTGAGGAGGAGAAGCATGACATTTAAAGGGAGTGGTTGGTCCACGGCTCAATACCCTCAACCAACATTGCCAATTTCTGTAATGCCTATAGTTCATTTGATTAGGCTATTTTTCTAGCTAATCTTAAGCCACCAGTGGGCCAATAAAACCTAATGCAAAATTTTGCCTAACAAATTCTCTGGCCAGGTCAGTTGTCAGCACAAACCAAACATTAGCAGCACAAGTTGTGTCAAAAGTCAAAACCCATACCATTTTACAGTGGACCGAAAATAAGGCTGAACATATGCAAGTAAAAGGAGGACACGAGTAACTCACTTGTAGTTATCAGGATTCATTAAAAGCAGGGATCTGTATATGCTCTCAGATTCATCAAAGCGGCCAAGTTTGAACAAAATGGATGCCATTTGCTCTTTGAATGATAGCTTGTCAACCTAGCAGACAAAATTGACATGAACAAGCACAGAACATGATTATTCAGACATCATCTTCAGCGATCCCCAACAGCCACCACATACAAGCAACAAAAAATGGAAGGATAGGACTGACAATCTTGCTCTCCTTCTTCTGCATTTCCTCAAGGGCTCTGTCTAGCATATCACATTCTTGAAACAATGATATCTATTAAAAAAGATTACATGAAATCATGACTGCAACATATATTCATATTATAGATGCATGGCATGAACTTGTTAGTTAGCAACAGAATAATAGCAAGTTAAAGAAATGAACATGGTCATAATGTGTGAACCAATGCCATCGAAAGTAGAAAAATAATTAGGTACCACTTATTTGAGTATTTCATAACTCACAGCACAAGCTTCACCCACGACATGAACGGTGGATGTAGAGCAATTGAATGAAATACTACATGGTGAAAATAAATAGACACCATATGCTAAAAAAGTATATTAAACTAATACAATAAATAAACAAATTTAGATGGCATACAGTTGAAACAAAAAGAAATATTGCATCAACAGCATGCAAAACAAATGGGCACGAAGCTTTCAATTAAGTCATACAAAATTGGCAATCAAATATAGTTTTATAGCAAAAGCCAAAGTACATATATAGAATAATAAAGTGTCAGAAGAACATGAAGCAATGCTAAATGTTTTTTTTTTTCTAATCCTGCAATCCTATTCAAGAAACACAAACCTTATACAGCAGCATTTCACTGTGTTCATATCGCTCATTCTCTGGAGGATAATCATCTTCCAGTGTTCCCTCGTATGCCTCCAATACTTCTATTGCCGTGGAAGAACTGCAAGTGACAACTGAGTATCAGAACAAGTCAAACAACCATGTTAAGTGATGAATTATTTTTCATACAGCAAATACTTTGTCTTAATCGTATGCGTTAGTACGTAGATCATGAATAAACGAGCAGGTTAACTCTCCATCTGATATGAAAGGATCAAAGAATACAAACAAAAAAAAAATAAATGATCAGGTTTGGATCATAGAAAAAATATCTAAGAGATAAGGTATATACAAGTGAGGTAGGGACATCTGTGCACACCCTGGACTAATGGACCTTTAGACCATCCACACTTTAGCAGAAAAGAATACCAATATGCCCAAAAAAAAAAAAAAAAAAAAAAAAAAAGAGAGGCAAAGTATGTTTTGCAATGATGACATGGAGCAATCAAATAATTGACATGCTAAAGGAATCCATGAGCCAAGAAGATTATATCCAGCTCGCACTTTGCACCCTGTACTTACTACTTCAATTGCTTACAGTGCACACCCAACAATATTAGGAATGAAGTTTGCTACTGGATTTTCACCATAGCGTATATAGCACCCAAAAAAAAAAAAAAAAATCAGTAGAGATCCAAGACATATTATGCCAAATCATACAAGGTTGGTTCTAATCAATATCGATTAGAATGTGACATACTTAGAATTCAAATGATGAGCAACCGCAAAACCAATCCAGTTCATGCGGTGATTTGGCTTTAACGACAAAAGTTGTTGCCTGGCCTCAACAAAGCCAGACAAGTCCCTCATCTGTGCCTGTGTAAAAGATGAAAAATAAAATATTAGAGGGGCAAATAAAATTCTGTTCTTAAAATAAGCCCTGAAGCCTAGATAGCCTTATACATTTTACAGAAGGATAACAGTAGCGTATACCATAGTGATGGCAACACACGTTACAATTCGAACAGTTCAGCAATAAGACAATGAACAAAATCATGTGCTTTGACCCAAATAAAAATGAGGAAATGATTACTGACCATTTCATGATAACAATGAGCTATGCACAGAACATCAATATGTGAGTCATTGGTGACTGGAATGTGGCACATTTTAGTTGGCAGCGGTTCATTGAGGCTAAACTTAAGAAAACTATTGTGACAAAAGAAATAAATAAAAAACACTTGGTTAATTCACACCAACCTGGAGAAGCGACAAGTCACGAAGAATTTCTATGTTATCTGGATCAATCCTCAATGCATTTCTATAGCATTTTATAGCTTCTCTATATTCTCTATCTGACCGATAAAGCAAACCATAGACATGCCAACAGACATGACTCTTCATATCATTCTGCAAAAAATTAATGTTAGTTCTGAGTTCTGACACCTGTACCCATGTAATCGTCACATCAACAACAGAGAAAATTGATTGCACTAATTGCTAACCTTCAGGCCTCATCGAACAAGATTTTCGATCCATGCAGTTTAGCGTCAAACCTTTCATTGATAGTGTTTCTACATGAAACGAGACATAAAGGGATGTTACAAGTGGATACAACAGTATGAGGTAATAATAGAACCAGAACATATATTTCAACATACCACCATGCTCTGGGAACTTTTTTAGTATGAAAATCTGCAGCCTTAAGCCCTTTCTTATATTGCTTAGTCTCATAGGATTTCTGTGGACAAAAACAATACACAAAAGTAACTTTTAGAAAGTTAAACATGAAGAGACAGCTACCATTCAACACAAGTCGCAATGATAATCTGATACTAAGAACAGAACATAGTGTACTAGCTTATAGAGGCATCAAACAAAATTGTAGGGCATATCAAGACTATGAACACTTTCCATACATGCTAACAACTGAAGAACATAATGAATATCATCCTCGAATACCCAAAGCACTAAAGCAGAACAAAGGCTACAGTAAATCTCCAAATCCATAACCACTTATTACCATCAGCATTGTGAAGCAGCTAGTCCAAAATTTTTGAACTAAGAGTCAACTTAGCTTTTTTTTTTTTTTTTTTTTTTTTTTTTGAAACTTCAACTTAGCGATTTTGATGCTATGCTAAAAGCCTAAAATCATGCCATCATGCTAGGATTTTGAGCCCATCCAGCCTATTTACAATGCGAACTAATAATGTTAGGATTTAATTATCCATGTCACAGCAGAGTTGTGTGCCATCTATGCAACAGGACACCAAAGTTAGATTCCGCTTCTAGAACAGTACATATGTATAAAAAAAATAAATTCAGTTCATGTCACTACTCACTACAATCAATAGATAAGGTCCTATAGACGTGAGACAACATTATTCACCAATAACTGTTGGTATAGCATCACCAAACCAGGTGACAGTCTTGCAGACTCATGGCTCAAGCTAAAAAGCACTGTTTCCCGAGCTAGCAGGCTCAGGCACTCGTTCAAGTTACAACAAACCACAGCTTCATAGAGCTGACTTAAAAACCAGAGGAATTCATGCGTCCTAGAGCAACTCAGATCACCAGCACGCCGAATCGAGCGGAAGGGGACCACCAAGCAGGCAGATTCGGGGGACCGGATCGTCTCGATTCTAGGAGGGGTGGAGGCGAAGTGCAGCGGGGATGTGGGGCGCTTACGACGATGACTTTGAAGAGGTTGGCCTCCTTGGGCGGGAGCGAGGACCCCATGGCTTCGACAGGGGCGGGAAGGCGAGGCGAGGCGCGGCGGCGCGAACCCTAGGGCGGGCCCAAGGGGAAGGGTTTTGGAATTTGGAGTCGCAAGGCGGAGGGTAGGCTGTCAAGCGGTGCCGTGGTGCGGTGCTGTGTAATGGGAGGCGTAGAGGCATGCGTGGTGCCGTGACCGCTTCGACTGCAAGGAACCCTACCCGTCTGTGTTCTTTTTTTAGGGTTATTTTGATTTAGACCATTACAATTTTTCGAGTTCTGAGAAACACCATTACAATTCGCCTATTTAGAGATGTGCCATTATAATTCCGTCTCTACTCTATTCATGCCATTATGTAGCATTGCTCCGTATAAGGACCCACCAGCAGGCACGTATGTCTCTGAGAAAAAAGTATCACGGACGTCAATTCCTCCTCCGTCGACCCAGCACGCGAGGCGGAGCGGCCGCTTCGCCCATGGCCGCCCGGCATGGATGCGGGCTGAGTGGCCACGCCGCGCCCCATAGCGCACCATCCAGAACCACCGCCTCTCCTCGCCGCGGACGCCGCACTCGGTGCTGCTCTTGACTCTGACTACCGCCATTGCGGATGTCGCGTCCTTCGCCATGTTCGTCGTCGCGCGCTACTACTAGGCTGTGGCGCACGAGAGCGATGGGGCACTCGAGTTTCAAGCGGGGATCTCCACGATTTGCCTCATCTTCCAGCTCCTCCACGCGGGCTACGTCCCCGGCGTGCTGGCAGAGTTCCTCGGCGACCGCGAGATCCACTTCTTTGGCGACGGATGTGGTGCTGCTTAGCGAGAATTCTTCGGACGCGTCGACATGTGCATGACCGAGAAGACCGTCCAGTACCTGGGCTCCGGCATGGTACGCCGTACGCATCACCATCGTCTTGGACTTTTGGATCCAAGAATTCTCCACTGCAGTGCATTGTGCATTCTACGATGTTGACTCCCGAGGCTGTTTTTTTCTTTTTGATTTCTGAATTGCAATATCCCGGAACTAAGAACAATCTGTACAAGGGCTTTGTGTACACGAGCTTCCAGGAGGCGAGATGGCCGTCTCGCACGGCAACACCGCGCGGGTGCATGGATGCGACGTCCTGGCGTGCACCTGCGGCACCATCGCCGCCGACGACCACGGTATCTGGAGGTCACCAAAATGCGATGGACTGCGGGGCTGCGCCACCGAATGGATGAATCGCTGCGGACCTCTGCCAAGCGAGGAGTGCGCGGCGTCGTCTTGCCCCACCGCGGGCGTGCGCCGCCGCTCCGCCTCCACGCCCGGGCCGCCATGACGGCAGGTAGGCCCTTCCGCCCCGCGCTGAACCGCCGTGGGCAAGCGCCGCTGCTCGGCTCGCTAGCTAGCCGCTGGCGCGAAGCGATGCTGCTCCGCCTCGCGTGCCGAAAGCTGCAGCTCCACCTCGCGCCTGGCGTCGCCATGGCCGAAAGTGACGCCGCGGCTCCCTCGGCGAAGCGCCGCCAAGCGGCAGCGCCCGCCCGCCTCGTGTCCCAGGCGCCGCACGCCACCGCATTCTAACGGAGTGGGCGAGCGCATAACGTTTATACACAGTTCTGTACGCATACATGTCTGACAGTAGGCCTATGCACACGGAATACGTACAAAATGGCATAAACGGAGGGAGAATGAAATTATAATGGCAGTTATCCAAATAGATGAATTGTAATGGCATATCTCCAAACTTGAAAAATTGTAATGGCCTAGATCCAAATAACCCTTTTTTTTATAATACGTATACGCATCCGTATTAAGGAAAACATACGATGATACACAAATACAGACACATACGATATGGATACAGATGCAACTGTCCCGGCCAAACTTCACAAAGTCCCTAAAAAAAGAAAAATTACACCGATGCCACTGGAATCTTCGTGATCCATCCGGAATCGCCCGCTCCGCCGCCTGCCACCGCCACCGGAGGAGGAGACGAAACCCACCTTGAGCCGGAGATGTCCCGTTGCCCGCTGGCTTGCAATGGAGTCGAAGTAGACACCCGAAC
This sequence comes from Chrysopogon serrulatus, assembly GCA_015844335.1. Lineage (NCBI taxonomy): Eukaryota > Viridiplantae > Streptophyta > Magnoliopsida > Poales > Poaceae > Chrysopogon > Chrysopogon serrulatus. The sequence continues at coordinate 33,075 of JADLZL010002738.1, read as the reverse complement.
CGAAGACCAGGATGAAGCAAATGGCGATGAACCATCGACCGGGGCGACGCCCCAACATCACCGACCCTCGGATCTGAGCTTCCGTCCGGCAACCACCATCGCTAGGCAAAGAAGAAGCCAGATCCGGCCGGCCAACAACCTCAACACCCAGACAGAGCCCCGCATCCAAGCAAAAGAAGGGCAACAGCATCATCACCTGGAGAAGAAGAAGATGCGCCAGCCCCGGACTCCGCGAATCTCCCAAACCCCGCCGTCAGCGCTGGAGGAACACGCTGCCGGGACGAAGGAGGGGTGGAGAAAGCTTATTCTCCGGCAATGTCGACGCCAACGCCCCGCCGACGCCGCCGAGACAAACACGCCGCAGAGGAAGAACCCCCCAGCAAACCCTAGCCCCGCCGTCATCCGGGAAAGGCAAAACCTAGACCTAAGTAGACTACTACCTAGTTTATAAACAGCCAGACGGCGATTCCCCAGCTCATCTCCCTCTACGGCGACACACCAGCCATCGAGGAGGAAGAGAGCCGGCGAAGTCGCCGCCGGCGACACGTTTCGCCCTCTTTTCGCCTTGAGCAACTGTAGCAAGGGGAAAGAGGCGAGAGCCTCCGGGCAAGAGTTCGAATGGAGTAGTAAATATGTTGCCTGAAGTTCCCAAGATAGAAACATCAGCTACCCGTCTGTGTTCGGTCGTTGGAAGTTGCAACGGGAAGGAGGAGGGCTATTTGGTTTTCTCGGTGGTTTGTATTCTGTATATAAACTCGCAATTTCATCGTAACTCATAAGATTACATTTTATCTGAGCCCTTGTTCTCTTTCCCTCAAAATTCTAGATTTTTTCACCCTCCCTCCATCACATCAATTTTTAGTCATACGCATGGAGCATAAAATGTAAGTAAAAAAATAACTAACTACACAGGTTTGATTGTAAATCACGAGACGAATCTTTTAAGTCTAGTTAGTCCACAATTGGACAATAATTACCAAATACAAATAAAATGCTACAGTTACAAATTTTTCTAATATTTTGAATCTGAACAAGGCGTAATAGTATAATCCACTTGCTCTCTTTATTACTCTACGATCCATTTTATCTCGCTAAGTTAGAATTTTATGGTCTCCGAGATTACATTTGACCATTCATTTACTTTATATTATATTATTCAATAACTATAAGTTTATATAATAAAAGAGTGAAGAAATTGAAAATAGCCTGTTACAACGATTGTTTCCTGCCCATCTCAATTGTTGTCCGTTAGATCTACATTAAGATGAAATCCAACACATCTAAATCACTCATCGTGATATGATAAGCGGGACCAACCACAAACGTTGCATTTGTTTTTATTCACCCATAGTTTCGTACCCGTACTCACGTACCCAACGCAGCGGATCAATTCTCTATATATATGCCTTCCCATATCCCTGTGTCGAACGCGGCATCGTCAACGCCATGAGCACCGGCGGCCAGCAAGCACGACCCTCAGGGATGCAGCGACCCGCATAAGGCCTGAGCGACGCACGCGGACCCGATCTATGGTGACAACGAGAGCCTGGCATGCTGACGCGGCCACGCATGCTCGGCTTGTCGCGACCTATGGTGACAACGAGAGCCTGGCATGCTGACGCGGCCACGCACGCTCGGCTTGTCGCGATGGAGCCCCGCTCGCTCGGCGTGTGGCGATGGTGACCGGCCCGGCAACACCCACACGTGACATTGCCTTCAGTTTAGTAAACCTATGAGCAATAGTATGAACATGATGAGCGTTTCGTAAATAGAATATAATATTCGCACGTTCAAAATATATATATTTCAAATGCATATTTACTTAAGATGGTAATTGTAGACAAACTAGAGAGCGGCAAATAAAGACTACAAATGTTTTTTAAACACGTGCGGGTCTCACATGCATTTTCACTATTATAATATAATTATTTATGAATCTAATGTTATAAAGTTTATATTATAATAGTTAAAAATTGTTAGTCTAATTATTGGTCGAAGTTTTTAAAGTTTGGATCTTTATATACGTGTGCACTTAAAATGGACAGGGGGTAGTATAGCTCACTATGTAGTTGTTACTTGTTAGTGGTTGCCTACCTAAACTACCACCTCCTGCATCCACGTCATCCCTTCTCCCTGCCCGTCCGATGCCACAGGAGTCTCCTTCTACCACCACACACGTGCGTTCACCTCAGGCCAGCAGCCAAAGCGTGTGTGGGCAAGTTAAAAAAAAAAAGAAACTTCTACAGCACTTTCGGCGCGTCCGCTGCCAAGGAAATAAAAAACCACGCTGCCATAGCCCACTCCATAGGCCTCCAGAACATCGCCATAAAAAAAAACGTAGGGGTGGCGCCGGACGTCCGGACGCCGGCGTGCGTCCGGGCGCCGTCGCCCCGCCCCGGCGAAGCTCCTCCCGGCCTCCTTCTTCCAGCCCCTCGCCCCGCCGCCCGGCCACCGCCCGCCCCGCGGGCGCTAGGGTTCGACCCTAGCTTCGCCGGAGTCCGGCGAACCCTAAAGCGCCAGCCCCGCCCCTCTTCCTCTTCCTCTTCGCCCCGCCGCCTACCCATACCCACCGCCCGGCCCGCCCGCCCGGCTTCAGCGGCGCCCGCCACCGCCGAGCTCACCGCCCGGCCAACCACCACCCACCGCCGTGTCGGCGACCGCCGCCAAGCCGGCCCGGCCGCCGAATTTACACCGGGAAGTGCTTGAGCCCTAACCCGGGAAGCTCGCCGGAGAAGAAGGGGGTGGAGCTCGCCGGAGTTGGTGGAGGAGGAGGGGAGAGGAGGGAGGAGGAGGAGGAGGACCTCCTACACAGGCGGATCCGCGGCCACCGCCCCGCCCGGATCTAGCGGTTCGAGGCCGCCGCCGGAGGAGGAGCACGGATGCGGGGCGGAGGGGCGCGTCGTCGTCGCCGGGGAGGGAGCCGGGGTGGGGGAGGGAGCGCGGGGAGCGGCGTCCGGGCGGGTGAGTCCGTTCCGGACGTCTTATGAGAATCCTTACCGAAAAAAAGGCCAGCCCCCTCCATCCACACGGCCTCTGCTCCGTCCCCCGCCCGCCCGGCCGCCGCCGCCCGCCCTATCCGCGGCCTCGGTACGCCATCGCCGCAGCAGACGGAAGGGGCGATGCAGCCCCCTCGCCAGAGCCGCTGCCGCTGCGCCCTGCCCCTCCGTGGCCCGGTACTTCAACGCCGCCACGGACAGAAGGGCCGACGCAGCCCTTGGCTGGAGCCTTCGCCCGGCCGGCTTCCGCTGCCGCCACGCCACGCCACGCCACGCGCGGAGCCGGCACAGGCACAGTCGGAGAGGCAGCCGATGCGCCAGCGCCGTCCCGGCTGGCCCGGTAGGCTACGATTGCCTTCTCTCTTCCGCTCCGTCGATAACGCGGTCGTGCCTGCTTCACGTTCTTCCTCCTTGCTGTACACGGTAGGGCCTTGGATTCCTATTTTCTTTGCCCTTTGTGTGCTGTGCCTTTCAGATGCTCGATACAATGCCACAACAAAGAAAAAGACTGCCCACGCTGACCCTACTACCTCGATGTTGATTGTCTGGCTGTATGCAAACATACATGAGTTTAGTTTCATGACAAAATTTGCCGTTGCTTACCGTTTCTTTTGGTTACGCGGATGGAACAAGCCAAGTTTGATTACCACTCCTGAGTTAGCTTCCACGATTTTGTCTGACTTCAGGAGTTAATCTAAGCTTCCTATATTAAGAAAGAGTTAGCTCTGAATCGTTACATCCGAGTTTTTATTCTGTCACCTTTCATGCCTTTTCGGTAGTACCAGAACTCAAAAATGATTCCAATGTTTGTTTTGGCATTTCAGATCCCGACGCAGCTGCTTCTGTTAAGAGCAAAAGGGGCAGGTGACAGCTTCCAGTAAATGGACTACATCGGTAATAATAAGACCAAATTTAAACTTTTTACCTCCTATTTTCATAAGAACATAGCTCATGTACACGTTAAAAGACTGATATTCTCCCAATGGAACACTTATTCATGCAGGTAACTGGTATGGACTGATCTGAAGTTTTGTTCCGTTAATGCCTCTTTGCATCGATTCTAAATTTGTAATGTTGCTTTCAGTTCTTATCTTTCTAATATTAGTGATTTCTTTACATTTGTAGCTGCTGCAAATGATCCTCCAGAATTATACAGGTCAAATCCTGCCACACACACACACACAAAAAAAAAAAAAAAAAAAAAGGAGGTTGCCAATTTGCTTTAACCGTGGCAATCAGGAAATCAGCTTCAGAAATAGCAGTTGCAATTGATCAATTTTCTCGGTTCATTCAAATGAGAAGATTATTTGGAGATCCAGAAGCTCAGTGGTCAGCACTAAATGGCAAAACCAGCGCAGGTATTGATCTGTTGTTACTCCTATCTCTGTGCAGCTAATATCTCGTGCAGTCATGCTGCTACAAAGAACCAACTTAGGTTACTTTGATATGCAGTCATGAAGAAAAGGTTTCTGTATCAGCCGCCGGTTCAAACTGATTGATTGCACACAGGAGAGGTGTTATCTGTACCTCTATATTTCTTCCATACGATAAACTCTACAGAAAGTAATTTTAGGCTACAGAGATTGTAAACAGAAGTCCATTAGTTTCCACCCTTTTGTCTCTCATCATGCAGAGTACAAGACTAGATACATGCAAGGAATCAAATCTGCATTGAAGCCTTATATCCACAGCCTGCACATGCATCTATGCTGAAGCTGATAAATTCCGACGAAAATCATGTTTAATTCTAGGCGAATTTTCTCTCTATGGAGCTGATACATTCCCTGTTATTGTGCATGTGAGGAAAACCATGTTCTGCCTTTTTTAGTTCTAGGTGGCTTGAGTTTCTCAGATCAACTTAGAATATATTACAGACATGTAAATGAAGGCAACAATTCAAAGTTTTTTTCCCCCTGTTTGGAACAATAGCTTTGTATTTACGATGAAAAGATTGTACAATTTTATTACATCCCCAGGCGCCAGTTAATATATTTAATCATTCTACATTTTTCAATCAGCACACTCGCCAAGCAACTCTGCGCGGGTTTCTACTAGTTTATACACTTTTTCTAGTGTCTTTGTGTTTAAAAACTCTTTTAACTAGAAGATGTCCTATGCATTGCTGCGAGACATTCTCTTAGAAATAAAATTGTTGTATGCATAAGTTAATGAGAACATCGATTGTGATTAAAATTGAGCAATGTAATGAGAGAATCCAATAAAAACTATAGAACATTACATCGAATTATAAGAAACGGAACGGTAAAATAAACAAATACTCCCTCGGTATCGCTTTTAGTAGTCGTTCTGGCCGATGGACCGGCTTTGCCAAAGGAAGTCGTTCTACTTAGCAACGAGCAATCTGGACGCGTTTGCCCCTGAACGTCGCTTCGTTTTTGCGCATCGGATCGGCCCCCTCCACTCGACAACGCATTAACCACGCGCCGCGCCCACCCGGTGCTCGCGTCAAGGCAGTAAACGAAGTGCCTGACCAATGCAAAAATCCAGAGACCCATGCAAAATCGTGTTAAAAAAAACCAGCGGCCAAGGGATTTGAACCCTGCCCACTAGCCTCAAGTCCCACCTGCCTGTCCAGCTACGAATCACCCACAGACCTATTTGTCCAGCTACGAATCTTTCTCGTCTAGGTGACACCCATAAACCTATTTAATAATAGCAAACAGAGAAAAATACCTCTTAATTAATGACTTCTTGGTAAGCACAATCATATCCTAAATGACTTCTAAATCCAATATGGAGGGAGTATAGTTTGCAACTCCATTTTAAGCTATAGAAAAACCTTATGAACCCTTTCCAGAACTAACAATCTGCATTTCATGCATAAACATACATATTTAAGAAAATGGAGTGTATCATGCTTACTAAGCAAAGTGAAATATTTCCGTACTATTCTAGAAATCATACTCATCACAGCATGGAGCAAATCTTCACCAAGAATTTTTGTTTTTTCACCTGCAGCACAGTCTAAAAAATTATATGCAACTAATTATATAATGGAATGAGAAAGGGTTAAAAAAAACCTTATGTGCTAGCATATCTGTCATGGAAGAAGAGGAAGATGCCATTCATTAACGTGATAAGACGGGATGGATGGAAGGATCTTTGATCTACACAAACCATAGAGAATTAGAATTATAGATGCATTTAAAATATTGCATGCTGTATCTATCAGCCCTTAATGATCTGAAGTATGAATCTAGACTCTTGGCCACCAAATCCACGTGCTTCAGCAGCGCAACATAGGAGTGTTTGGGACTGCTCCACACCATATTTTTTTTAGCTCCGTTCTATGTTTTTAGCCAAACAAGTTCAGCTCCACGCACGTAGCTCTAAGAAAAATATGGAGTTGTGAAAGTACCTAAAGGGATGGTCTATAAACTCCAGTTTTTTATAGAGCTGCTCTACATTGGAGTTCGTGGGGTAGTCCCAAAAACGCCCATAGTCATCCGTCCATGCAGTAGCTTCTATCCAAAAGCATGCTAGACATTGTTGGGACACAACAGGTGGCACACCCTTGAGAGATTTGAGTACCGCTGGATCCACCGCCATGGGTGTGCTGTTTGTCGTGGGTTGTGCCACTGCTGGTGGCAACGCCGTTGATCGGCAAGACAGAGGGTAAAACCCATCTAATGCCCGACCGTTTATATCTGATACGTGTTATATTAATATAGGAGGGCAGATGAAGCAAATATGTAAGCAAACGTTTTCTCGTGGGCAGGGGCATTTCTAGAAGTCGGAGGGACCAAGTTGAGGCATGTCGCATGCGTGGCTGTTAGTCGTGGGTTTGCCTTCTTTTTCTTTTCCTTTTTGTTGTCATCATCTACTGATGCATGAATCAAGTGGCTGGGTGAACTTAATTGTTGGGTGAATTTAATTATTGCACAAACAGAAGATTTGTTGGCATACTAATACTACTAATTAATTAAAAGGATTAAATTCATTGATTTGTGGGGTAGGAGAAGTGGCTGGGACTGGAGACGATGGATGGTATGTTTAAAGTTACTTGTGATGGGGCTAGTGCAATTTAGTGTTTGTACTTAGTAACTTGGTGGGGGATCTACTGATGACGTGGTCTCACAGAATTACAGAGAAATATGATAATTTTGCTTTATAAGAGTTTAAGATAGGCTAATCACCTCAAGTGGTATCATAACTAGATCACCAATTAAGGATGGCCATCGAATATGCTTGTAATAGGCAACCTCCACACTTCGATGGCACCAACTATGACAATTGAGAGGAAAAGACATCTTAGCATACCAGTCAAGTGGTAGAAAGAGTTGGGTTGTGGATGAAAATGAATTTGTTGTTCTTGACACCAAAGATCCCACACCTAGAGAAATATGATAATGGGATTCTCATAGAAATATTTCAGATCCAGATTCTCTAAAGGAACTTTTCAGATGATGAATCGGGATCGCTTTATGAAACCGTTTGGCTAGTAGACTAGATCCTGATTCATAAGAAAAATAGTTTTCTTAAAAATTCATATAAATAAAATTATGTTTCATAAAAAGACCAAACTTTTTGTGAGCAAAGTACAACTTGAATACATTCCATTTTAATTTATTCCACTAAAGACAGATTAGAACTAAAAAAATACAATTACTAACACATAAAGGATATAAGAGAAACAGGAGAGAATCCATGTGAAAGTACCCTCCAGCCATTACACCTCCATATAAAGGAAACTAAAAACATTTCTAGGCTGAAACGTTTCATAGTTTTACCATTTGGCACCAATTCTCTGATTCCAGCCTAGAATGCGAAATGATTCAATTTGCCAAACGGACCCTCAATCACCAAGCTCTTGACATGCTATATGAGGTGCTAGACGACAAGGCATTTGAAGATATCAAAGATCTTGAATATGCTTTCTAAGTTTGGCAAAGGCTATAAAAACCTTATGAGGGCACCTTTAATGGTAAAAAATGCCAAGTTATCCATTTACGAAGACAAGAATGCTAGGTTTCTAGTGAAGGATGATGAGAATGTATGTGAAATGTTTAGGCTCAACATGATTGTGAATGAGATGAGAGCTTTAATTTGGAGCACATGGTTGATGATGCAGATTTCTCACACAAGTTTCTGAGGTGCTTGCCAACAATATTTGGCAATCTTAGGACCATAATAGCGAGAGGAAGATTTGCTAACCGCACTCCTACCCAAGTGCTTGGAGAGATTGTCACTCAAGACACATTCTATCAAGAGAAGGTGGAAATGGGAAGGAGGAAGGAAGAAGGAAGAAAAGCATTACTCTCAAGGCCACTTCATCCTTGGGCAAGAAGAAGAAAGATGAGTAAAGTGACGACGAGAAAAATAGATAAAGCTCAAGCATTGATGAAGATAACATGCCTCTATTTGTGAGAAAGTTTGGTGATACGTTAACGAAGAAGGCTATGGTAGAAGATCATCAACAAGAAGTAACAATAAAAGATGCTATGAATATAGAAGCAAAGATCACTTCATTGTCGACTGTCCCAATAAGAAAAGGGACGTCTCCAAGGATAAGAAACAGAAGGAATAAAAAGAAGGCAAGAGCATGTCATTCGAGGAGAAGAAGAAGCAGCAGCAGGGACATGCATATTGTGTTGAGTGGGATAGTGATGCTTCACCAAGTGAAAATGAGAAGACACCAACCAAGCTTGTCGGTGTTACTATCAAGAAGGCCTGCACATTTGACACACTATCATGCTTAATGACTAAGAGCCCAAAGGTATAACACGATGTAAGTGATGGTAGTAGTAGTGAGGATGACGAACTCTCAAGTGAGGAGAGCTTTTGCAAGAGTCTCACAACATTATGAGGGACAAGGAGGATGAGTTTAGGGAATTGCGAAAGAGAGAAGAGTCTCTTGACTAGTCCCTAGATGAGCGAAAGACCGCTCACGAATAGCTACTTACTAATCATGAGAAGCATAAGGAAGCTCACTCCACCCTTCTCGCTTATAAGGTTGTCCCCAAGTGCTTCTGCAACAATCATAGCAAACCTCAGTCATGGCATGTTTCGACTCTGATAGCTAGCTTTCCTGCTTGATGTAGGGTCTGTTCAAAGCAATTTCTCTACAGCTTGATGGCACTTCTATTTTTGTTGTTTTGATTCTGTGCAAATTTTAGGGTCTATCCACCAAATTTTAGTCAGTTATCTACCTTAATTTAATTAGATTGGTGAACAGATATCTACCTGTTTCCTGAGTAGTGAAAACTGAATGCAGTTTTCGTTATCTGTCTATCTAAGTTCTGAATCTGTGCACTATATCTGTGATAAGCCTGAATGTTGCAAGGGCCCATCTATCATAGTACTCTGTTCAGAGCCAAAGCATATTGGCTTTGACATTTTCTGTGGGAATGTTATCAGATTGGCTTTGATAGTTCCTGTCGAAATTTTAGCTCTGAATTTTGGCTATCAAATCTGAATTTTAATTTTCAGCAATGTAGCAACCTGATGCATTTGAGACCTGATGCTTGTGCGCACCTGATGGCCTGTTCTTTTTTAGTTGACTATTTAAATTTGGTCACCTGATGCTTGTGTGTGCAGCTGCTATTTAAGTGATGGTTCCTGCAAATAACAAATAGAAATGGCTACACAATGCAGATGATGCAAATGATGAAAATTCTAGCTGCTGTTCCAGCAAAATTATGAGAATTGTAGGATGAGAAATTTAGGATTGGAATAACAGTCTATTGCCTTCATGGTATTGTAGCATGGTATTGTATCTGCTTCCTAAATTACTGCAGTCTATTGTCTATGGTTCATGACTGACAGTAAGATGTCTCTGTCCCATGTTGAGCCCTTACTGTCTATTTGTATCTCTATTTCTGATTTTTAATTATGTGAATGCTGCACTATATATATCTTTTATTGGTTCATTTATCTTAAGCCTGAAAGCCTGAATCCTGCAAGTGATATTCATGCCTGCATGTGGTTTTGCCTGCAAGTGATTTTAAATGAGCCAAATGAAGATTCACTTGCCTCGCCTAATGTCATCGATCACTGAGTTCAATGGCTTTCGGAGTAGGGTAACTAAAGTGAATACAAGCAGATTTCAGAGCCAAATTTGATACCTGCTAGTGCTGCACTTTCTAATGTGAAACTAGTACCTAATTCAGATTTCAGAGTGATGTTATGTATCTTCAGTGAGTGGCTGAGAGCTCTTGCTCAACTATTTTTGTTTCTGCAGGGTGAAATCAACCATATGAATCCTAGTGGGTGCAGTTATTTGTCTTGTGAAAACAACCGTATGAAGTGATGATTGGTCGAAGCTTAGCTCTGTAGCTCATAATATGGTTAACTACTATTTCAGTGAAGGTTGCTGTTGCTGGCCTGAATGTTTAAGAAGTGAACTGAGAGAGAGGCTATCTGAACTTTTTTCTCTGAAATGAAAATCTATCTACATTTTATCTGAATCAAAATATATTTGAGTGTTATCTTTATTTGCCTGAATATGCTCCTATACTTTTGCCTGAGATGTGAAAGAATGTGTGGAAGTAGCTTTGCGAATTTTAGTGTCCCAACGTGACTGCACCTACTAGTTCGATGTATAGTACTTGATTTGAAAACGAATGGAAGTGGCTACATGATTCAAAGGTTGCATATGAACCCAACAACCTACATAAATTAAATGCTTTGCTTAGCCTTGGAAATAGTTAAGTAAAACGCTACATTGTTAAGGTTGTTTCATCCACCGTTTCATTTTTTGGGAACTGCGCAATGACACTAGCCATTTAGACTGGCCTAACCAAACAAAGGCAAACAAACACAGCAGTAGTTTACGAGCCTGGCTGACTGGGCCTGGATCTCCAAATAAGGTCCAGGCTCCCTTTTTTTGAGTAACACAGAGCTTTTCATTAATTGTGGTCTGGATTACAATCACTAGCTGCTAATCCCACTAGCCACTTCGGGATATAGTCTAGCCAGAAAAGAAAGCGCTCCATGGGAGACACCATACTCGCACAATGATGCGCTACTGAATTAGCCTCCCTAGGAACCCAACGGATTTTAAAATCTACAAATGACTTTCCTAGCTCTGTGATGTCGAAACAAAGACCTCCAATTGCCGACTGTATGCCATTGCCCTCCTCAAGCAGCGTCTTCAGGGTACGGCAATCAGTCTCCAGGATTACCTGGTCATAGCCGTTCTCCACCGCTAACTTCAGCCCTTCTTTCGCTGCCATAGCTTCAGCTGTCAAGGCGTCCAGCACATCATCAAGCCATCTTGCCACTGCCGAGTGCACCAGCCCCGTATGATCACATATCACCACAACAGCAGTACCGGTGCAGGTTGTAGGATCAAAGCCAGCATCTGTATTCAACTTCAGCCAATCTTGCCCCGGCTGTAGCCATCGCTCCACCCGTCTTGTCTTCACTGGTTTAGCAGGCATCTTGAGCGATGCAAGAACCTCAAGCAGCTAGGAGACACATCGTGCCATTGCCCCTGGCTCCCAGACCTTACAGCCATGACGATGGCTATTTCTCCCTGTCCAAAGAGCCCATGCACCACTCATCGGCGTGGCAGTCTCAGCTGACGAGCACACCCCCGCCTGAAATACATCTGACGCCCACATGACAGAGTGGAGATTTGGCACTCTGATCCCTGAAACTTTCTTGACCTCAGCCCAAAATCTTTTAGCCACAGGACATAAGAAGAACACATGTTGCAAGGACTCGTCCAGGTCTCCACACGTCTCACAGAAGCCCTCCTTGGCTACATGCCTTCTCTTCAGTTCAGCTTTTGATGGTAATGAATTATGGAGAACCCTCCACCAGAACACACGCACCTTCCGAGCCACATTCACCTTCCAGACTGCATTCCAGGATTGATGATCAGTAGATGGCATCCTGTTGCTGCCATAGCTGCTGACGTTTGTCCTTGTTTAAGCAGCCTGTACGCCGAGCGTACTGAGTAGATGCCATTCTTCTCATGCGCCCAGGCCAACACATCATTTCCAGTCGCACGCTTGGCTTAATCTTTAGCACTTCAGCTGTCTCAAGAGCCATAAAAGATCGGCTCACCTTCTCCTCATCCTAGACTCGCGCACCTGATGCACAGGTATGTTCGGTTCGCCCTTTTTATCAGTGGTTTCAGAGACAAGTCCTGGTATCCAATTTTCTGACCATGCATTAATTTCTCCTGGGTCAATTCTATTGATAAGGAGCTATTGAGTTAGGTCAAACTCCTCAAACTTCATGAATTAAAACAAGCGGTGAAGAATTAAAAAGACGTCCCTAGTTTGGTACGCAACCTTTACAATTTCATATGGCAATATCACTATGTAACATCGAATGTGGACATAAAAAAAACTACAAGCAACGGGGTCCTGAACCATATGAATATCTTTACCCCTAATACAAATTCTTCTCAACTATAACCGCTGCTGACTCCACCATTTGTACTTTGGGCACAGTTGGACTAGACATTAATTTTGCTATACTTAAGGAGGCAGCCATGCACAAATTGGAAAGATATCACTAAGTTACGTCCTTTATCAGCACCCTATATTGGTAAAAGATTTATAGACTTTCGATATTTGTTAATTTAGGGATCTTTTTTTTCTAATAACATATTAAGGGGTCTCTTGAATACTATATAAGTTGCAGAAGATAGTTACGAATTGGTGACAAAGACAACTCAACACTCCTATGTTTGAAACATAGGCACATTTGCATGTCCAAAATAACGCTACTGCTTCACCTCTCACCAATCCAAATCTAGTGTACACCAGCGCGTATTCCAACAGACAACAGTTCGACAAAATGGCGAAATGAAATGCTGAGATCGGTTGAAAAAAAGAAAAAGAAGATAAGAAATGCAGGGGCAGGGGCATTGCCGGGAGTGAACACTGAACAGTACAGGGAATCCATTTCTATGTAGCTGGGTCTGGGTGTGCTAATTGCGCTCAGTGCTACTGGTAATTTAGTATCAAGTCCATTTGCAGGCATATGGCAGGCGATGTCTCCCCGCTGTGCCTGGTTCCACGGAGGCTTGGTAAGAAACCAAACAGTAAACCGAAGTGAATCGCAAGACAGCTAGTCATGCTTCGATAACCACACCCGCGATTTTCCATCTCCACCGATCAAAAACCAACGCCCACCGATGAACTCAATCTCAAATCCAGTCCCGAGCGACCCCGATATAACACGACGACGCCGCGAACCATAGCCGGGCCAGGCTCCCTTGGACAACGCACCAATCACGCCCTTAGCTGCTGGCTTTGGCTATGGCATGCGTCGCTGCCGCCGCTTCAAATTTTTGCCCCCCTCGGCGGGTGGCAGGTACCGGTACTACAAAGCAGCAGCTCCAAATGAACGGTCCGCCATCTCCAGTAAAAAAAGTGGTGAAGAATTAAAAAGCCGTCCCCAGATTGGTACGCTACCTTTACAATTTCATATGGCAATATCACTATGTAACATCGAACGTGGACATAAAACTATATGCAATGGGTCCTGAACCATATGAATATCTTTACCACTAATACAAATTCTTCTCAACTATAACTGCTGCTCACTTCTCGTCCACCATTTGTACTAGGCGTTAATTTTGCTATACCTGAGGAGGCAGCTATGCACAAATTGGAAAGCTATACTTACGTTACGTCCTTTATCAACACACTATACTAGTAAAAGATTTGTAGACTTTCGACATTTGTTAATTTATGGTTTTTTGTCTAATAACATATTAAGGGGTCTCTTAAATGCTATATAAGTTGCAGAAGACAGTTACGAATTGGTGACAATGGCAACTCAATACTCCTATGTTTGAAACATAGGCACATTTGCACGTTCAAAATAAAGCTGCTACTTCACCTCTCACCAATCCAAATCTAGTGGACATCAGCGCATATTTCAATAGATAACAGTCCAAGGAAATGGCGAAATGAAATGCCAAGATCGGTTGAAAAAAAGAAAAAGAAGATAAGAAATGCAAGGGGCGGGGGGCATTGCCTAAGTGAACACCGAATGCGATGCAGGGAATCCATTTCTATGTAGCTGGATCTGGGTGTGCTAATCGCGCTCAGTTGCTACTGGTAATTTAGTATCAAGTCTATTTGCAGGCGTATGGCAGACGATGTCTCTCCGCTATGCCTGGTTCCATAGAGGCTTGGTAGGAAACCAAACAAGAAATGTAAGTGAATCGCAAGACACCGGTTGTGCTTCGATAACCACACCCGCGATTTCCCATCTCCGCCGACCACAAACCAACGCCCACCGACGAACTCAATCTCAAATGCACTCCCGAGTGACCCCGATATAACACGAGGACGCCACGAACCATAGCCGGGCCAGGCTCCCTTAGACAACGCACCAATCACGCCTTGAGTTGCTAGCTCCGGGCCGCGGCCGCTTGCATTTGCCCCCAAGCCGGGCGGCAGTACCGGTACTTCGGCAAAGAGGCTCCAAAATAACGATCTGGCCATCTCCAGCGCGTAAAGCAAGTGGTGAAGAATTAGAAAGGCGCTTTTAGATTGGTACGCTACCTTTATAATTTTATACGGCAATATCACTATGTAACACAGAATGTGGACATAAAACTACAAGCAATGGGTCCCAAACCATATGAATATATTTACCACTAATACAAATTCTTCTCAACTATAATTGCTGCTCACTTCTCGTCCACCATTTGTACTTTGGGCATAGTTGGACCAGGTGTTAATTTTGCTATACCTGAGGAGGCAGCCATGCACAAATTGGAAAGCTATAATTACGTTACGTCCTTTATCAGCACCCTATATTGGTAAAAGATTTATAGACTTTTGACATTTGTTAACTTAGGGTTTTTTTGTCTAATAACATATTAAGGGGGTCTCTTGAATACTATATAACTTGTAGAAGATAGTTACGAATTGGTGACAATGGCAACTCAATACTTCTATGTTTGAAACATAGGCACATTTGCATGTCCAAAATAAAGCTGCTGCTTCACGTCTCACCAATCCAAATCTAGTGTACACCAGTGTGTATTCCAACAAACAACAATTCGATGAAATGGTGAAATGAAATGCCAAGATCGGTTAAAAAAAAGAAAAAGAAGATAAGAAATGCAGGGGGCAAGGGCATTGCCGGGAGTGAACACTGAACAATACAGGAAATTTATTTCTATGTAGCTGGGTCTGGGTGTGCTAATTGCGCTCAATGCTACTGGTAATTTAGTATCAAGTCCATTTACTGGTGTATGGCAGACGATGTCTCCCCGCTGTGCCTGGTTCTATTGAGGCTTGGTAAGAAACCAAACAGTAAACCGATGTGAATCGCAAAGACACCGGTCGTGCTTCGATAGCCACTCCCACGATTTTCCATCTCCACCGACCGAAAACTAGCGCCCATCGATGAACTCAATCTCAAATCCACTCCCGAGTGACCCCGATATAACACGACGACACCGCAAACCATAGCCGGGCCAGGCTACCTTGGACAACGCACCAATCACGCCCTTAGCTGCTGGCTCTGGCTGTGGCTGCGGCTGCTGCTGCTGCAGCAGCTGTTGCCCCCACAGCGGGCGGCGGGTACCGGGTACTACAGCAGCAGGCTCCAGCGCACGCTCTGGCCATCTTCAGCGCGGAAAACAAGTGGTGAAGAATTAAAAAGGTGCCATTAGATTGGTACGCTACCTTTGCAATTTCATATGGCAATATCACTATGTAACATCGAATGTGGACATAAAACTACAAGCAATAGGTCCTGAACCGTATGAATATCTTTACCATTGATACAATTTCTTTTCTCAAATATGACTGCTGCTCACTTCTCGTCCACCATTTTTACTTTGGGCATAGTTGGACTGGCGTTAATTTTGCTATATCTGAGGAGGCAGCCATGCACAAATTGGAAAGCTATAATTACGTTACATCCTTTATCAGCACCTTATATTGGTAAAAGATTTACAGACTTTCAACATTTGTTAATTTAGGGTTTTTGTCTAATAACATATTAAGGGGCTCTTGAATACTATATAAGTTGCAGAAGATGGTTACGAATTGGTGACAATGGCAAGTCAATACTCCTATGTTTGAAACATAGGCACATTTGCAAGTCCAAAATAAACCTTCTGCTTCACATCTCACCAATCCAAATCTAGTGTACACCAACACGTATTCCAATAGACAACAGTTCGATGAAAAGGTGAAATGAAATACCGAGATCGGTTGAAAAAAAAGAAGATAAGAAATGCAGGGGGCAGGGGCATTGCCGGGAGTGAACAAAGTATGGAATCCATTTCTATGTAGCTAGGTTTGGATGTGCTAATCGCGCTCACTGCTACTGGTAATTTAGTATCAAGTCCATTTGTAGGTGTATTGCAGATGATATCTTCCCGCTATGCCTGGTTCCATGGAGGCTTGGTAGGAAACCAAACAGTAAATAGAAGTGAATCGCAAGACAGCTGGTTGTGCTTCGATATCCACACCCGTGATTTCGCATCTCCGCCGACCACAAACCAACGCCCACCGACGAACTCAATCTCAAATCCACTCCTGAGCGACCCCGATATAACACAAGGACACCGCAAACCATAGCCGGGCCAGGCTCCCTTGGACAACACACCAATCACGGCCTTAGGCTGGCCGGCTCGCATGCGGGCTACGGCTACTTATTCTTCGCTGCACTGTTGCCCCCCTCAGCGGGAGGCGGGTACCGGGTACTACGGCAGTAGGCTCCAGCGAACGGTCTGGCCATCTCCAGCGCGTGAAACAAGTGGTGAAGAATTAAAAAGGCACCCCTAAATTGGTACGCTACCTTTACAATTTCATATGGCAATATCACTATGTAACATTGAATGTGGACATAAAACTACAAGCATTGGGTCCTGAACCATATGAATATCTTTACCACTAATACAAATTCTTCTCAACTATAACTGCTGCTCACTTCTCGTCCACCATTTGTACTTTGGGCATAGTTGGACCAGGCATTAATTTTGCTATACCTGAGGAGGCAGCCATGCAGAAATTGGAAAGCTATAATTACGTTATGTCCTTTATTAGCACCCTATATCGGTAAAAGATTTACAGACTTTTGACATTTGTTAATTTAGGGATCTTTTTTTTCTAATAACATATTAAGGGTTCTCTTGAATACTATATAAGTTGCAGAAGATACTTACGAATTGGTGACAATGGCAACTCAATTCTCCTATGTTTGAAACATAGGCACATTTGCACGTCCAAAATAAAGCTGCTGCTCCACCTCTCACCAATCCAAATCTAGTGTACACTAATTCGTATTCCGACAGACAACAGTTTGATGAAAAGGAAAAATAAAATGCCGAGATCGGTTGAAAAAAAAGAAAGAGAAGATAAGAAATGCAGGGGGAACGGGCATTACCGGGAGTGAAAACTAAACAGTACACGGAATCCATTTCTATGTAGTTGGGTTTGGGTGTGCTAATCGCACTCAGTGCTACTGGTAATTTAGTATCAAGTCTATTTGCAGGCATATGGCAGACGATGTCTCTCCGCTATGCCTGGTTCTATGGAGGCTTAGTAGGAAACAAAACAGTAAATAGAAGTGAATCGCAAGACAGCTGGTTGTGCTTCGATAACCACACCCACGATTTCCCATCTCCGCCCACCGCAAAGCAACGCCCACCGACGAACTCAATCTCAAATCCACTCCCGAGCGACCCCGATATAACACGACAATGCCGTGAACCGTAGCCAGGCTAGGCTCCCTTGTACAACGCACCAATCATGCCCTTAGCCGCTAGCTCGGGCCGTGGGCGTATTCGCTTCCGCCGCCGCGGTTGTTGCCCCTCTGGCGGCGGGTACCGGTACTAAGACAAGAAAGCTCAAATGAACGGTCTAGCCGTCTCTAGCGCATAAAACAAGTGGTGAAGAATTAAAAAGGCGCCTCTAGTTTGGTACGCTACCTTTACAATCTCATATGGCAATATCACTATGTAACATGGAATGTGGACATAAAACCACAAGCAATGGGTCCTGAACCATATGAATATCTTTACCACTGATACAAATTCTTCTCAACTATAACTGCTGCTCACTTCTCGTCCACCATTTGTACTTTTGGCACAGTTCGACCAGGCGTTAATTTTGCTATACCTGAGGAGGCAGCCATGCATAAATTGGAAAGCTATCATTACGTTACGTCCTTTATCAGCACCCTATATTCGTAAATGATTTACGGACTTTCAACATTTGTTAATTTAGGTTTTTTTGTCTAATAACATATTAAGGGGGTCTCTTGAATACTATATAAGGCCTTGTTTAGATTGAGAAAAGAGAGAGATTGAAAAGTCCTGTAGCAGTTCGTTTGTATTTGGTAAATATTGTCCAATCGTTGCTCAACTAGGCTCAAAAGATTCGTCTCGTGATTTACAACCAAACTGTGCAATTAGTTATTTTTTTTATTTATATTTAATGGTCCATACATGCGGCTACAAATTGATGTAGTGGAGAGAGATTGAAAAGTCCTGTAGCATTTCGTTTGTATGTGGCAAATATTGTCCAATCGTGGACCAACTAGGCTCAAAAGATTCGTCTCGTGATGTACAACCAAACTGTGTAATTAGTTATTTATTTTACTTATATTTAATACTCTTTACATGTGGGTACAAATTGATGTGATGGAGAGATAGTGAAAAAACTTGGAAGTTGGGAGGTAAAGTGAACAAGGCCTAAGTTGCAGAAGATAGTTACGAATTGGTGACAATGGCAACTCAATACTCCTATGTTTGAAACGTAGGCACATTTATACGTCCAAAATAAAGCTGTTGCTTCACCTCTCACCAATCGAAATCTAGTGTACACCAACGCGTATTCCAACAGACAACAGTTTGACAAAATGGTGAAATGAAATGCCGAGATCGGTTGAAAAAAAGAAAAAGAAGATAAGAAATGCAAGGGGGGGGGCATTGCCGGAGTGAACACCGAACAAGCATGGGGAATCCATTTCTATGTAGCTAGGTCTGGGTGTGCTAATCGCGCTCGGTGCTACTGGTAACTTAGTATCAAGTCCATTTGCAGGCGTATGGCAGACAATGTCTCCCTACTGTGCCTGGTCCCATGGAGGCTAATCAGATTTGGTAGGAAACCAAACAGTAAACAGAAGTGAATCGCAAGACAGCTAGTTGTGCTTCGATAACCACACCCGCCATTTTCCATCTCCGCCGACCACAAACCAACGCCCACCGATGAACTCAATCTCAAATCCACTCCCGAGCGACCCCGATATAACACGACGACGCCGCAGACCGTTGTTGGGCTAGGCTCCCTTGGACACGCACCAATCATGCCCTTAGCTGCTGGCTCTAGCCGTGGTCGCTGCCGCCGCCGGCCGGGCCGCCCCCCCCCGGTGGGGCTGCGGGTACTGGGTACTACGGCAGCAGGCACCAGCGAATGGTCTGGCCATCTCTAGCGCGTAAAACAAGTGGTGAAGAATTAAAAATGCACCCCTAATTTGGTACGCTAACTTTACAATTTCATATGGCACTACCACTATGTAACATCGAATGTGGACATAAAACTGCAGGCAATGGGTCCTAAACCATATGAATATCTTTACCACTAATACAAATTCTTCTCAACTGTAACTGCTGCTCACTACTCATCCACCATTTGTATTTTGGGCACAGTTGGACCAGGCGTTAATTTTGCTATACCCGAGGAGGCAGCCATGCACAAATTGGAAAGCTATTGTTGGTATAAATTAACTGCACCCTATGTTGTAATTATTATTAGATTATCCGCAAGCGCACAGATATATACTGATGAGCACTTCACCAAGATCAACCCGGTTTTAATATCGAACCCAAAGGAACAATAGTGATAATGACTAAGTTTATAGTTCTTAATCTAAAGGGGGCACAAACAATCTAGAAAATATTGAGAATGAGGAAATAGCTAATGACTTCTAGTTCCGATAACCGGTAAGCTTTGTATAGTACCGTTCTAACTGGGCAAGTAACTTGAATAAGAGCAGAAATCAGAGTTCTCTCCTACCAAGAACCTTTGAGCCTATCGATCCTATCAACGGAAAGTGGACTACAGAGGATTCAATGAAGCTATAAAGTCATCTTCGCGAGCTACCACTATCCGGCTAATCAGGAGACATTTACAAGCAATCATAGCCTAGACACCACATCTACACTACGAATTACTACTTTAACCTAGGAGCTACCAAGATCAAAGTACTCAATATGAGTTGCAAACTTAAGAACAAATAAGAACAACTGCTTACTTGAATTAGAGTGTTGAATACAAAAGTACCTCAGAATGCAGCTCCGGGCGAGGGAGCTGAATCCAGACGAATATAACTACGAAGAAACTCCGATAGGCCGAAACTCCTCCGAATCTCTACTCCTCAACTCTGTCTCTCTCTACTCTCTATCTTGATTGCTAGCCTAGATTTATTAGATATCTATCTAATGCTCAGGCTCTTCAGCTCTTGATCTGGCCTCCTTCAGGGGGGTCTGGCCATTTATTTATAGCCCAGTGAAATGAATACGCATCGTTGGATCAAACCGACTTAACCAAGGGCTGAGATGACTCCTCAGAGGCGGTGGAGAAAGCTTCTAGAAGGGGGGCTCGAAACCCTAGAATGGGGCGCCGCCCAACATAGGGGTGGGGCCGGCCGGCCCCACCTGGCAGGGTGTGCAGCTCTCGTTTCTTCCAGTGTCTTCTAGATCCTTCCCACGTCCAAATGACGGTCGTTTCCTGCACGGTTAAGTTTCATAATAATTATGCACTCTAATCCCTCTTTTAAGCTTTTCTGAATAATTCTCTAAAAAATATACAATTCACCAAAACTCATGGAAATTATTAGTAATAACCCTATTCTAGTAAATATTCATATATGATGCAGGGATAATTGATAATAAAGCTTATATATTAATAAGTGTCAACAATTACCCCACACTTGGGCTTTTACTCGTCCCGAGAAAAAGGTTGGTTTTAACATAGAGAGAATAAAACAATTACTGCATAACTTGAGAATTGAGTTATATAAAACTAGTCTAGTCATCATGCACTGTGGAATTTAAAGTGTCTACCATGAATCTTTGAGTGGTTGAGGAACAGAATAGCTTGAAATAGATCACTCTTTTCCTTTAATTATGTCTTTGGAGAGTAAGTAAATTTTGTAAATAAAACTTAGCTCGACCTTTTCCGTTTGTAGTGGCACTTTGGTACATGTGATATTGATTGAGTCAACATTTATAACTAGGGAGAGAAATGTCATATTCCTAGATCAAGTGTTTTTTAAAGAAAATTATCCACTCTTGGCATATTATGTCGGAGGGACCATGAGCTATTGGGTTAATTCTACTGTCGAGCACGTGCTCAATTTTTTTTTCATTTAATCGAGGTTCTGGACACTTGTCCTTTTTTATTTCCTCATGATCTATCTTTTGAGGTTTCGGACACTTGTCTCTTTTTATTTTCTTGGATTTTCTTGAATAGCTCATACCTCCTTCGCAATAATACTCAAGAAGTTTTTTTAGAACATTGATCTTGGAAGTATGATAAATCTCTCTGTTGGCACTTCTAACGTCGCTACGAATTAATGAGATTAGAAATGCATGGTATTGAATTAACTTGTCATTAGCAACTAGCCACTTATTTATCACTAGCATTCCTAAGCATGAATTAAGTTGTCATCCCTAATTATTATGCTAAGGAATAAATATAGGTTTACATGTATTATTCAATATGACTAGGCAGAAATATGAATATAAACTAAAATAGATTCTGCAAGCGGACAAATAATTATACCATTGTGGTAATAGAGAGTTCTATCAGGTTGTCGATTTATATTTATACCTCTGGGAAAGCTTGTTATAAACTCTATCTATTATATTGATAAGGAATTATATATAATGAATATCATCTACTCTACTCATAACAGACAGAAGTCACAAGATAAATACAGATAAATATGGGTGATAGCATAATCAAGTATCATAATTATATAGATAATCATCAGAGCATTTTCTAGTCATAATCATAGTTAGCCAATGTATAAACTAAGGAGATAACTGCCTACAGTAATTCTATAACTACGTCAATGAACAACTCTAATTAGTGCAATTACATCTAGTAATTATTGTTAAGTCAACTCTACATCATGATCACATGTAAGGGGCATCAACTAGGAAGGATGTGAAATGAGTCATTATCCAACTTCGTGGACCGTGCTCTGGCCCTACATATGGAGGGTGGACTACAGAGGAACCAACGTAGCTATCACCTACGCGGACTACCACACATCCCAACATGTCAAGGTGCACTCACAGACAAACAAGATATTTAGACACCACGTCTATATATTGTCTATCATCTACCCATTGTACACTTAGATAAACGCTATGCGAGCAATTACATGAATTCAATAAGATCGAACCAACTAAACTAGACATATAATCAAAGTAGACAATAACTATTGCAATTAAGAACATATGAACTATTAAGAATAATGTCTCCTTAATTTAAATAATGAATACAATAAGAGAGAAAGAACTAGAACTATACCGAACTCCTGCGCTCCAGACAGACACCGGGGGCTCCAGATCCCGATGAAGAACTAGATCTCCTCTGCTTCTAATCTAACTAACTAGAACTATGAACTAGAAGGCTCTTGTTGAACTAGAAGGCTTCTTGATGCTTGATGGCTTGAGTCCTTGATGAATAATGAATTGGCTCTCTCCAGGTGGGGTCTGCCTATATATTTATAGTCCGGTGGGATGAACGTGCGCCGCAGGATCAAACTGACTTAACCAAGGGCCGAGATGCATCGGGAGGCAAAGTGGAGGAAGCTTCCAGAAGGAGGGCTCGGGAACCCCTAGATGGGGCGCCGCCCGGCGCCATGGTGGGGCCGGCCGGCCCCACCCGGGCGGCCTCCCGGCCCCCGATTGCTTTGGGTGACTTCTAGATCCTTCCCACGTCCCAATGTTGATCTTTCCCGTGGCGGATAAGTTTCATGATTAATATGCACTCTAATCCCTCTTTTAAGCTTTTCTAGAAAAGTCTCTAGAAAATATAGAATTTGCAAAACTTATGGAAATTGTCAGTTAAAACCCTAGACTAGTGTGTATTCGTGTATCCTCTTGTGTCTAAAGTTCTAATGAATGTTGATGTTATCCACCGTCAACAACTCCCCCAAGCTTACCTTTTGCTAGTCCCTTGGCAATCAAACTAAGCCTAAATTTTTGTTATATTTGGACCAGGAGTTGCTACAATGTTGTTATACTTTACAAGTACATAGACTTTGAAACAAAGATCTTCCTCTGGATTAAACAGTATACGTTCTAACCTTTGAATTTACCCATTTTACCTTTAATTATAGGGCTTCACATTTTTTGCATAAGTCTTGAGCAATCGAAAGATAGAACAATCAAGTCAAGCGCTATGTCTCAAATTCTTCACAGTGCTAATATTCCAGAGTTTTTTGATAGATTTTTTAAAATAAAACTTAGAGCTTAATTGTATGACACCCTCAAGTCTCTCAATGTATGTGGTATTTATGGTTCTCTCTTTAAGGCATTAATGATGTTATGCCTCCTACAGCTAGGGGTATATATGGTATAACTTATAGGATCGGCAATAACAAGGGTAGGCATACTTGTCATGCATATATTGTAAAGTCAACTAATGGATCTACAGAGAATCGAGGCATACAATCAAACCAAGATGTGCATGTGTATGGAATAGGGTGAATGGGTGTATATATGGTATTTGTGGCTAATTCTAATTTTACTTTTGCTCTTTGAAAATAACTCTCCTGAAACTTGTCTCAGGAAAGACATGGGCTATCTTTATTATTTTAAATCACAGAGGTGGACATCTTATACCCATTGCTTTGATTGCTGGGACATTTATCTATCTTTTACTCCCTTTTCTCTTTCTCCCCTTTTTTTATTGCATAGCCACATGCATTCCTTGAGTACAATAATCAATTAGAGAGATACAGTGAGGACTTAGAGCATTAAAGGCAGGAGTTATCCTATGGGGTATATACATATATTTTTGGTGTTTACTCCCAAAGATAGGAAAAAAAACATTTCTTTGTGATGAACATGGATGGAAAATGGTGAATGATCACGATTACTTCCAGGGTAGAAATAACGCATATGTGGACTGGAGTGTGTAAGTGCTCTTGGTTTTAAAAAGCATGACAAGACTCTCATAAGACATACAACACAGGTTGACTGAACTCAATGCAAAGCAGGTAGCTTAATGTAAAAGGTTTTCTATCTTCTAAGATATTATTTCTAGCTTTGGTAGGAATTCATATTTTATCATACAAGAGCTCATCATGTAGATTTTTAAATTTTCAAAATAAACCTCCAGAACTTAGTAATGCTAGGAATAAGATAAATAGTAGCTCAACCTTCATAAATCATATCGACCAACTCCTTAGACTCAGCGCAAGCTTATGCCTCCACAATTCAGGTTCAGAGTAAATTCTCCAATTAAAACAACAATGTTTAAAACTCAGGAAGATTTAAGTTTGGCAACTAGGTACTTGATAGGCATGACAACAGAGTAACTATTCATCATCTCCAAAATAAATTTTAATGTTCATCAAGTTTTTTAAATAGCTCTATCCTGACTGTCTTTTAAATATACTCTAATATATAACTAAATATTTATTGAGTTTAAATAATTATATATTTTTTTATCATTTTAAATGAATGACTCAATGAAAGACTCTATGACTTTATGGACCTTCATGTGCCCACATATTTTTGGTATTTTATAATTATATAAAGTAAACTCAATAATCGCCTCGGTGTAGTCACCTGATAATTAGGGGATGCTCCTCCCCAAGCCGGATGTTTGTAATACTTGGTGTAGATGTCCTTCAGGCGAGCTAGCCAGTAGCAGGCCTGGTGGTTGCCACTGGTAGACTCTCTCCTTGTCATGATGTTGCTCCTGTATAAATACACTCCATAAAAGGAAAACCAAAACTCGAGGCTTGAATTTAAAAATGGGTTAGCGGTCAGCCAAAGAGTAATTGATTTTCTTCATGAGCAAATTTTTACATTGCCAGATTTAAGCAGGATTTCATATTTCTCTTCTTTTTTTAATTTTTCTGTTTATGATGCAGAATTTAAATATACACGCTATTTTTATTTATTTTTATCTTTTTTATACCACCACGGTAAATATTACTACGGGAGTACCATAAATTTATTTACATGGGGCTTTATGATGTAATAGATAAACTACCATTCTAACCATATGGTTAGGGTACTGAATTTAATGTCTACCGATAGGACTTAGATAAAGGAGAACACTTACTTAGTGGGTTCATCGCCTGAAGTAACCTCAGTCAATTCTCCGTTTCGTGGTGGTGCAACACGTGCTTCCTCCTTCCATCTCGTTTCTGTTTCTTTTGCTTCTTTCTTCTATAGCTCCAGCTCTTCAGCTTTGTTTTTCTTCTCCCACTCTTCTAGTTGTGCTAGGATCTCTTTTTTTTCTACCTTGGCGATCTGGTCTATTCTTTCAGCTTCCGCTTTCCACTCACTACAGCGTGGTGCTTGTATGTTCTCTTCTTGCTCCTTGTAGCAGTCTTCGTATTTCACAATCTTACCAGGAAATTCTTCCCATCCACAGTGAGGCTGGACAGCCTGACGGCGGCCTTGGTGTCTTCTCCTGTCGCATTGCTTCCTGATCTGCTCCTGGTTAATAAGTGTTCTAAATTGACAGCGTACCTTTCCAGTGGGCAAGTTGAAGTGGATCTGCCCGGACCCGATATAGATGTTCACGTTGGCTGTGTAAAGAAATGGTCTTCCCAGAAGGATCGGGGATTCATCGTCTCCCTGGATATCAAGAACTAGAAAATCTACAGGTATATATTGCCCTTGAATTTTTACCATGACATCCTTGACCACTCCATCGGGAAATCTTAGTGATTGATCCGCCATCTACAACTAAATATATGTTGGGTATAAAGGTAAATCAAATAGATCATCATATACCTATTTTGACATTACGTTGCAACCTGATCCAGTGTCGCAGATGGTGTTGGTGAAGGTGGTGTCTTTGATTGTGCATTCAATGATTGGTATATCTAGATCACCTCTCTTGGTTAAAAATGGCTTGGATAGCATATGATCATTTTCTGTATTGAGAGCAAAGTGATTAGTTGAGTAGTTTCTTTAGGTGCGTGCTTGATCTCCTTCCATCTTCTATTACTTCTATTGTTTCTTTTCTTCGGCACTGATTGCTGTAGTTGCTCTTCTTGTTGATGGAATTGCTTCGGGGCTGCAGGAGCTTTTAGAGATTCTAGAGGAGTTTTGGCCTGTCGGTGCTTCTTCGTGGCTGTATTCTTCTGGATTCAGCTCTCTCGCCCGGAGCTGCGTTCTGAGGTACTTTTGTATTCAACACTCTGATTCAAGTAAGCAGTTGTTCTTATTTGTTCTTCAGTTCATAACTTATATTGAGTGCTTTGATCTTGGTTATTACTTGATTGAAGTAGTATTTTATAGTGTAGGCATGGTGCCTAGGCTAGATTTACTTATGAATGTCCCCTGATTGGCCGAATAGTTGTAGCTCGTGAAGGTAACTTTATAGCTTCGTTGAGTCCTCTGTAGTCCACTTTCCGTTGATAGGATCGATAGGCTCAAAGGTTCTTGGTAGAAGAGAACTCTGATTTCTGCTCTTATTCAGGTTACTTGCCCAGTTAGAACGGTATCATTTAAAGCTTACCGGTTGTCAGAACTAGAGTTCAATAGCTATTTTCTCTTTCTTGATATTATCTAGCCAATTGTCAGGTTAAATCTATAGACTTTGTCATCATCACAACTGTTCCCTGTGGATACGATATTTAAAACCTCCGGGTAAAATGTGACGTCGGTAATAATATCTGTGCACTTGCATATAAACTTACTTAAATATTATTTAATAGAGTGCAATTAATTTATACCAACAATGTTTCTGTCTCGGCCACTTGTCCGAGGATGATACGAGTAGTGACATTGTGTCGTATTCCATGAGCTTGTAAGTATAAGTGAAACTTCTTATCGGTGAAATGTGTTCCTCCGTCACTTATAACTATCCTTGGTGTCCTAAATCTTAGAAATATAACCTCTTCAAACATTTTCTTTGAGTGTTTTGAATCAGCATTCTTGCATGGTATAGCTTCTACCCACTTAGATACATAATCAACTGCCACTAAAATGTATTCATAATTTCTTAACTTTATAAATGGTCCCATAGATTTTTGCATGAGTGCGGAATGCCCATAATGACCTCTATATGGTGATGAATGGCATTTTTGAATGATCTGCATGCCTTCTTCCACTGGTACATATCTTCTGAGTAGCCCATCTGAACAAACCATAAAGAGGTATGGTAGATCCCATATGTGGAGACGACTTACATAAATAAGCTTCTTTTTATTTTCTCCGGGTGGTACGTAACCTGCAACCATAAAGTTGACAATATTCGCGTACCAAAGGTCTGACTTGGTCACCTTAAACAATATGTCATCTCTTAATGAGTCATTGATAGGTAGTTCCAGAGGTTCTTTAAAATGCATCCTAGACAAATGATCAGCAATAGGGTTTTCTATTCCTTTTCTATCTTTTATTTTTAAATCAAATTCTTAAAGCAGTAAGATCCATCTTATCAAGTGAGGTTTAGCATCTTTCTTAGTGAGAAAATATTTAAGAGCAGCATGATCAGTGTAAACAATTATTTTAGCTCCAACTAAGTAAGACCTAAATTTATCAATAGCAAAAATGACAGCTAAGAGTTCTTTTTCAGTTGTTGCATAGTTTAATTATACTTCTATCATTGTTTTGCTAGCATAAGTAATTGCATGATATGTTTTACCTTTATTTGTCCTAGAACTGCTCCTACAAAGATAATCACTAGCATCACACATAATTTCAAAAGGTAAAGACCAATCAGGAGGTTGAATGATTGGTGCTGATGTAAGTGTTTTCTTAAGAATATTAAAAGATTCTAAGCATGCATCATCAAATTCAAAAGGCACATCTTTAGCTAACAATCTAGTCATTGGTCTAGCAATATATAAAAATTTCTTATAAATCTACGATAAAAACCACAATGACCAAAAAAAAACTACGGATTCCTTTTACATTAACAGGTGGAGGTAGTTGTTTAATTACTTCAATTTTAGGATTTGGTAGGAAACCAAACAAAGGAACAGAAGTGAAACGCAAGACAGCCGGTTGTGCTTCGATAACCACACCCGCGATTTCCTATCTCCGCCGACCACAAAGCAAGGCCCACCAACGAAATCAATCTCAAATCCACTCCCGAGCGAACCCGATATAACACGACAACGTGACAAACCATAGCCGGGCTAGGCTCCCTTGGACAACGCACTAATCACGCCCTTAGCTGCTGGCTATAACTGTGGCTGTGGTGGCTGCTGCTGCAGCTGCGGCTGTTGCCCCCTCAGTGGCGGCGTGTACTAGGTACTGCGGCAGCAGGCTGTAGTGAACAGTGTGGCCATCTCTAACATGTAAAACAAGTGGTGAAGAATAAAAAAGGCACCCCTAGTATGGTACACTACCTTTACAATTTCATATGGCAATACCACTATGTAACATCGAATGTGCATATAAAACTACAAGCAATGGGTCCTGAACCATATGAATATCTTTACCACTAATACTAATTCTTCTCAACTATAACTGCTGCTCAATTCTCGTCCACCATTTGTACTTTGGGCACAGTTGGACCCGGCATTAATTTTGCTATACCTGAGGAGGCAGTCATGCATAAATTGGAAAGCTATCATTACGTTACGCCCCTTTATCAAAGACCCTATATTGGTAAAAAGATTTACACACTTTCGATATTTGTTAATTCAGGTTTTTGTCTAATAATATATTAAGTGGTCTCTTGAATACTATATAAGTTGCAGAAGATAGTTACGAATTGGTGACAATGGCAACTCAATACTCATATATTTGAAACATAGGCACATTTGCACGTCTAAAATAAAGCTGCTGTTTCACCTCTCACCAATCCAAATCTAGTGTACACCAAATAAGTATTCCAACGGCACAACAGTTCGATGAAATGGCGAAATAAAATGCCGAGATTAGTTGAAAAATGAAAAAGAAGATAAGAAATGCAGGGGGCAGGGGCATTGCCGGGAGTGAACACTGAACAGTACAGGGAATCCATTTCTATGTAGCCGGGTCCGGGTGTGCTAATGATGCTCAATGCTACTGGTAATTTAGTATCAAGTCCATTTGCAGGCGTATGGCAGACGATGTCTCCCCGCTGTGCCTGGTTCATGGAGGCTAATCGGATTTGGTAGGAAACCAAACAGTAAACAGAAGTGAATCACAAGACAGCTGGTTGTGCTTCGATAACCACACCCATGATTCCCCATCTCCACCAACCACAAACCAACGCCCACCGATGAACTCAATCTCAAATCCGCTCCCGAGCGACCTCAATATAACACGATGACGCCGCGAACCATAGCCGGGCTAGGCTCCCTTGGACAACGCACCAATCACGCCCTTTAGTCGCTTGCTTTGTCCGTGGGCTACGGCCGCCGCTGTTGCATTGCTGTTGCCCCCCCGGGCGGCTGGTGCCGGGTAATATGGCAGCAGGATCCAGCGAACGGTCTGGCCATTTCTAGCACGTAAAACAAGTGGTGAGGAATTAAAAAAGCGCCCCAAGTTTGGTACGCTCCCTTTACAATTCCATGTGGCAATATCACTATGTAACATCGAATGTGGACATAAAACTACAAGCAATGGGTCCTAAACCATATGAATATCTTTACCACTAATACAAATTCTTCTCAACTATAATTGCTGCTCACTTCGTCCACCATTTGTACTTTGGGGCACAGTTGGACCAGGCGTTAATTTTGCTATACCTGAGGAGGCAGCCGTGCACAAATTGGAAAGCAATCATTACATTACGCCCTTTATCAACACCCTATATTGGTAAAAGATTTATAGACTTTCGACATTTGTTAATTTAGGGTTTTTTGCCTAATGACATATTATAGGGTCTTTTCAATACTATATAAGTTGCAGAAGAAAGTTACGAATTGGTGACAATGGCAACTCAATACTCCTAAGTTTGAAACATAGGCACATTTGCACGACCAAAATAAAGCTGCTGCTTCACCTCTCACCAATCCAAATCTAGTGTACATCAGCGCGTATTCCAACAGACAAGAGTTCGATAAAATGGTGAAATGAAATGCCGAGATTAGTTGAAAACAGAAAAAGAAGATAAGAAATGCATGGGGCAGGGGCATTGCCAGGAGTGAACACTAAACAGTACAGGGAATCCATTTCTATGTAGCTGGGTCTAGGTGTGCTAATGACGCTCAGTGCTACTGGTAATTTAGTATCAAGTCCATTTGCTGGCGTATGGCAGACAATGTCTCCCCGCTGTGCTTGGTTCATGGCGGCTAATTGAATTTGGTAGGAAACCAAATAGTAAACAGAAGTGAATCACAAGACAGCTGGTTGTGCTTCGATAACCACACCCACGATTTCCCATCTCCGCCGACCACAAACCAACGCCCACTGACGAACTCAATCTCAAATCCACTCCCGAGCGACCCCGATATAACATGATGACACCGCGAACCATAGCCGGGCCAGGCTCCCTTGGACAACGCACCAATCACGCCTTTAGTCGCTTGTTCGGCTGTGGGGTGCGCCTACTTTCTGCAAATCTGTTGCCCCCTCAGCGGGCGGCGGGTGTCGTGTACTATGGCAGCAGGGTCCAGCGAACGGTCTGGCCGTCTCTAGCGCGTAAAACAAGTGGTGAAGAATTAGTTTGGTACACTACCTTTACAATTTTATATGGCAATATCACTATGTAACATCGAATGTGGACATAAAACTACAAGCAATGGGTCCTGAACCATATGAATATCTTTACCACTAAAATAAATTCTTCTCAACTATAACTGCTGCTCACTCTCGTCCACCATTTGTACTTTGGGCACAGTTAGGCTAGGCGTTAATTTTGCTATACCTGAGGAGGCAGCAATGCACAAATTGGAAAGCTATCATTACGTTACATCCTTTATGAGCACCCTATATTGGTAAAAGATTTACCGACTTTTGATTTGTTAATTTAGGGGTTTTTTTTGTCTAATACCATATTAAGGGGTTCCTTGAATACTATATAAGTTGCAGAAGATAGTTACGAATTGGTGACAATGGCAACTCAATACTCCTATGTTTGAAACATAGGCACATTCGCACATCCAAAATAAAGCTGCTGCTTCACTCTCAGCAATCCAAATCTAGTGTACACCAGCGCGTATTCCAATAGACAACAGTTCGACGAAATGGCAAAATGAAATGCCGAGATCGGTTGAACAAAAAGAAAAAGAAGATAAGAAATGTAGGGTGCGGGGGCATTGCCGAGTGAACACCGAACAATGCAGGGAATCCATTTCTATGTAGTCGGTCCGGGTGTGCTAATCGCGTCGCTACCGTAATTTAGTATCAAGTCCATTTGCAGGCATATGTCAGACGATGTCTCCCCACTGTGCCTGGTTCCATGGAGGCTAATCGGATTTGGTAGGAAACCAAACAGTAAACCGAAGTGGATCACAAGACAGCTGGTTGTGCTTCGATAACCACACCCACGATTTCCCATCTCCGCCGACCACAAACCAACGCCCACCGACGAACTCAATCTCAAATCCACTTTCGAGCGACCCCGATATAACACGGCGACGCTGTGAACCGTAGCGGGGCCAGGCTCCCTTGGACAATGCACCAATCACGCCCTTAGCTGCTGGCCCTGGCTATGGTTGCGGCAGCAGCTGTTGCCCCCTCAGCGGCGCGGCGGGTGCCGAGGTACTATGGCTGCAGGCTCCAGCGAACGGTCTGGCCATCTCTAGCGCGTAAAATAAGTGGTGAAGAATTAAAATGGCGCCCCAAGTTTGGTACGCTACATTTACAATTTCATATGGCAATATCACTATGTAACATCGAATGTGGACATAGAACTACAAGCAATGGGGTCCTGAACCATATGAATATCTTTACCACAAATACAAATTCTTCTCAACTATAATTGCTGCTCACTTCTCATCCACCATTTGTACTTTGGGCACTGTTGGACTAGGCATTAATTTTGTTATACCTGAGGAGGCAGCCATGCACAAATTGGAAAGCTATCATTATCTTACGTCCTTTATCAGCACCCTATATTGGTAAAAGATTTACAGACTTTTGATATTTGTTAATTTAGGGGTTTTTTGTCTAATAACGTATTAAGGGGTCTCTTGAATACTATATAAGTTGGAGAAGATAGTTACGAATTGGTGACAATGGCAACTCAATACTCCTATGTTTGAAACATAGTCACATTTGTACGTCCAAAATAAAGCTGCCGCTTCACCTCTCACCAATCCAAATCTAGTGTACACCAAAGCATATTGCAAATGACAATAGTTCGACGAAATGGCAAAATGAAATGCCAAGATCGGTTGAAAAAAAGAAAAGAACATACGAAATGCAAATGGGGGCATTGCCAGAGTGAACACCGAACAGAATGTGGAATCCATTTCTATGTAGCTGGGTCTGGTGTGCTAATCGCGCTCCTCGTACTACTGGTAATTTAGTATCAAGTCCATTTGCAGCGTATGGCGGATGATGTCTCCCCTGCTGTGCCTGGTTCCATAGAGGCTAATCAGATTTGGTAGAAAACCAAACAGCAAATAGAAATGAATCGCAAGAAATCAAGCTAGTTGTGCTTCGATAACCACACCCACGATTTCCCATCTCTGCCGACCACAAACCAACGCCCACCGACGAACTCAATCTCAAATCCACCCCGAAAGCAACCCCGATATAACACGACGATGCCGTAACTCGTAGCCGGGCCAGGCTCTCTTGGACAGCACACCAATCACGCCCTTAGCTAGTGGCCCTAGCTGGGGCTGCGATTGCTGCTACCGCCGCCGCCATTTTTTTTCCCTTAGCGGGTGGCGGGTACCGGATACTATGGCAGCAGGCTCCAGTGAACGGTCTGGCCATCTCTAGCGCGGGCGAAGAGCACAATGAGCCCTCTTTTTCCCTACTCACCGCTCCCCACCTCCCGCAGGTTGCCGTTTCAATTTTTGAACT